>JANBPK010000811.1:0-206667 GCA_027579435.1 Candolleomyces eurysporus | reverse complement strand
CACCGCCTCTGCATCTGGCTTCCACCGTTTGGGACTTGTCCTGTTGGCTTCGTCAGAATCGGCATAGGAAAAGATGTTGAAAGGAAACTTACTGGGAGCCACTGCCTTCTGCTTCGTTTTCTTGANNNTCTTCTTCTTCGTCTCGCCTCCTCTTGGCGGGTGAGCCAGAGGAGGACGTCGCGGCATTGCCTTGAGACARGCYGCCATTTTCTGGATTGATGTGTTTTTGGGGAAGTTGGTTAAGGTRTTGGATYGGCATAGCTGGTWGCTGWTGNNCANTCCCCCAACCATRCTCCYCTGAGCCGTGATTCAGCAACTGGTWWGRGYYGCTCGTCTGAGGRWWTTGGTCCGCCGKWRATCCGAACYCTAACARCKCCTGCTCCCRTARYTCYGAGTSGWCTTGRACTGGYGGKAACGGCATCGCATTCACSGGSCYCKGTCYCTGKTGCRTTGCYCGAGSCYGACTGCTCGGYCGTTGTCTGACCTGTGGASCTTGCTGGAAAGCCCCTACRGGCGACGCCATCGTAGGAACCATCCCGGGAGCCTGTAAATTGTTGACCATGCCGACCCCAGGCAAGAAAGGTGAGTTCAAGATACCACCCTGTCGAACGACTTGCTGAGGCTGAGGYRCTCCGTTAGAYAGGACCCAGCTCCCATGAGGAAYGGCTGGTTGCTGACGAAGTCGAGGGCTAGGTCGAGGAACRGAAGACAGGCTCGAAGGGCYGGCCACAGCGTTGTTCAARAGCGGAGACGGCCTCATCGGRRCGTAGTTACTCGGTCCGGCAACGGCTCTCTGGGGGATAGGAGCGTGGYTAGGAMCACCRACGAACGAGTGGCTCATAGTTGGCGATTGCCACATCCGTGGAGAAGMACCCATAGGAACCTGGACGAACCCRCCRTTGGGAATRCCGCYGARCGACTGGTTCATGGTTGGAGCTGCAGGATGGGGAACYARGTAGYTCATAGAGGACGGGGGTCGAGCGTTGGTCAAAACCGGCGATGGCCTCATNNNAGGAGGACCCATCGGACCATTTGGCCTTACGGACATCGGCCTCGGCGRGACCACACCGTTGAACGACTGGRTCATAGTTGGAGCKGCTAGGAGAGASCCAGARCGWCSAAGAGSCTSGGGANNNTGAGGATGCTGAGGTCGACCATTCAGYGGAAGCTGGAKYTGACYGTTRGGCGGGAGCATGATGGATCCTGAAGGACCAGACATTCCAGGATTCATAGAACTAGAACTGCCGTAGGGACCACCGYTAATCGATTGCATCGTAGCCTGGGRACTGACGCCATTCGCCYGAGGATTGAGGAACTGCTGCGGGGGTCGACGAAGCTGAGTCTGGGGACTGTTGGCCATAGCCGTCTGCATCATCTGAGGACCGCTGAGCTGCTGAGATCCGTCAAGCTGAGTTTCGAGAAGGGCCTTGAGTGCTAGCAACTTCTCAGGAGAAAGGTTGACAAGCGCGGCGCGAGCAGCGTTGAGCTGATCCCTAGTAGGAGTAGACGACTGCTGGCCGATTGCGGTAGGCCGAACTGACTGGGTCGTGCCAGTGCTACTGGTAGGAGCGCTGCCGTTACTCGACTGCGCCATAGGACGAGCTGCTGCCTGCTGGGTAACCTGAGCTCGAGGAGGCTGGGAGTTCTGGCGACGCTGAACATTGRMATTCGGGGGCAKCATACGTGACGCRGAAGAAGTCGAAGGAGCAGGGGGCAAAGCAGCATCGATAAGCTCGACCTTCATGTCTCTTGTCATTCCAGATTTGGTAGAGCCATTCCTAGGAGCACCGGCGGTACTCACAGCCTGAGGGCGAGCTGCCGCCAACTGGGGATTATTGGCACCGTTCGCCGTCTGAGGACCGAGTGGCTGCTGGGGAGGTCGACGRCTCTGGGTCTGGGTATTTTTCGCAGTCGCCTGCATCTGTGCTGGCTGAGGAGCAGGATTGRCWCCGTTCGCCGTTCGAGGAGCCTGAGACCCCGCCAAATATCCCTGAAGTGTGGCCAGAAGCGCTCCTGGGCTCCCACGAACAGGAGGAATCYTCGCTGGATTGCTAGTTGACTGGCGRCTGTTTCCGGTAGYAGGCCTWGCAGAACCGGAGGTATTCTGAACCCGAGAGGATGACTGAGCTGTGGCAGGGGCCGGTGTCTGGGAGAACACGTGAGYCATACGASRAGAAACGAGGRATTSAGGACGYACATTACGATTGGCGGYAGCTGGRGCCGACATATGAGGRGCAGAGTCCCGAGGAGTAGCTTGAGRCTGGACGTTGTTGGTGGCAGAAGCAGTGGGAGTAGAAAGAGCGTTCTGAGGAGTCGATGACTTGACGCTTTTCCCGGCAGACTTCGACGTTCCAGAGGTAGAGCCGATCTTAGAAGACGAGTGAACTGTGGCAGGGACCGCTGTCTGGGAGGGGAMGTTTGTCGCYTGAGCAGGTTGGGAGTCGGTCGCATCAGAAGCAGGGTTCTGAGGAGCGGCAGTAGCAGGCTGGACGTTGCCACCGCCAACGTCCTCAAATCCAGGAGCACCRGGCATACCAGTCGAAAATCCTGTTCGGTAAAAGAAYAGATTSCCTGCACGAATAGCCAACGGCGACGGMGATGGCCGTATCACAYTATCYAAGTCGAGCTGAACTGCAGGAAGAAGTTGAAGATTTTGAGGAACCTGCWCYTGGGGATCCTGAACGAGGTCGAGTGCAGCCGAAGATGCTGACGGCGCAGTGGTGACTTGAAGAGGCGAGTCTMYGGAGCTGGAAGCTGCTGCTGGCTGGACGTCGACAGAGGGCTGACTAGGACCAGGAGCAGACTGAGCCGGTKCATCCCCAAGCGCCGAAGTCCAATCGAAAATCTCCGCAGACATTCTTTCAAAGTCTGCCCAAAACTCTTGCATCTTTAGAGCGTCTTCCTGAGAAGGCTGACCACCGTTTTCGTCCGACGGACCCGCAGCCGAAGCAGAGGTAGAGTCMRARGAAGCMTGAAGGGCCTCTCCGGATGTTGCGGTGGCASAGGAGGTAGAGGYASCAGAGRGTCCAGCRCCGTCGAGAGGTCGACCSARAATATCATCYACMGAAGCCGCCGATAGGGTAGGGTCATAAAACGGCACAGAYGCAAGCTGGTCAGGGCTCCTGACCATCTGGYCGTTAACGGAAAAACTYCCGCAGCTCTGGATATACTGTTCCATGGTCATGAAAGGCCTGTTGACGCTGGTGGCARTGAGTAAGCTCCAACYRTTCATYTCARGTAGACCGAGGAAAGGCTTACTTGTTCTGGAGGACATCGTATATGGAACGACCGGTGCGACGAATATTATTCCTCCTAGTAGTAGTAGTRTTGCTGTTGGAGGCGTTCGAAGTGGAGGAGGGRCCAGCGTCGGGTATGCCTGGGCCAGTCAGGTCCAGTTGCGGACCAGACGCGGAGCTGTTATTGGCAGACATTGTCTGTTATTCAAAAGCGTGTTAGGCTGAAGGTCAAGTGGATAGCGAGGTAATAGGCGCGTGTTCAAAGTGCGGGTGTGGTGAGTGAGAGAGCGGGAGAGAGAGGGAAGACACAACACCAGCTCCCGCTTGCCTTATAAAACCCCCCCTGCCACACAAAGGGAGAAAGGACACCGGKGGCTTGGACGCGGGTGATGCGGTCGTGCTTTGAAGCGGGCGCGCGACAATGGGCGCCACCGATGGAGTGTGGCATTAGCGGCGGGCGTGCACACCGTTTAAAGCACAAGACATTTGTCACAATGCAAAGCCCACGGAATGTCGTGTTAGCTGAACGTGAACAAGCATTGCCTTCCGCGGATTGAGCATGCCACTGCCACTTGCACTCAGCGATGACAGAAAAACAATTGTGCAGAAAAGTGAAAACAAAAATAAATAGTAATAATAATAATAAATCCAAAAGAGGAAAGAAGGGGCGGGAGGAGGAACGAAAGAGAGGAACAGGAAAAAAAGGTAACTCACCTCGGTGAGGGCGAAGGCAAAGGTTTCGATTGGTGAATATTTACTCTTTTTTCAATGGAGTCAGTCTCGCTACTCGGCTGGTTTCGTCAATACACCCTTCAATACAGTGTTCAACAAACCCTTCAAATACTCCTCCAAACACTCCTTCAAACTCGCGTCCAGCTTAGATGGGCTTAGAGCGAAGGTAGAACTGGGGAAGGCTCAGGACCAAGGGCAGAACTTCCTCTGAGCGAAGATGTTCATTCGTTCGTGCATCACGARCATTCGTGGAAGGAAGGCGAGGNATAGAATACACCAGGTAATACGTACAAACGTGAAGGACGTCCAAGAACGCTCCAGTCCCCCAACGGATYCAAGGACCAAGGTACCAWAACAGAATTCACGTCTCACTATCAGCCATTTCCGCGTCTTCGGGATTTGGTGTGTTGCGCTCCGAGTCCGAGGCGCCCTGCTTTCCYGTGTCAGTCGGCGTGTTTGTGGACGCTGTCGAYGACTTGGACTTGACTTTGAGYGTKATAGGTGGTGCRGACGCAGAGTTTGAGCTGTTTGCAGGGAGTCGGATAGATCCTGAGCCGCCGGCTGAGGGGGGTATGGAGATTGAGAACCCTTTCGAGCTGGCTCCGCCGGATTTCTTCCCCGAYGTTGTTTTGCTTTGCTCTTTGAAGGCTGGAAGGGGTTNNNGNNGGTCAATRAACAGACGRATTGAGGGAGAAGAGGGATGGACGCACTTTTCAGTTCYTCTGATAGAGGCGCCACGAGATCAGCAAAGTCTAGCATTTCCAGSGCCTTGAGCACGTCCGTTGCTGCGATMGACTTGTGCTGTTTCGACACCGCKACATCGTGAGCACTGTGTCCGTAGWGTCAGACTACACGTCCTYAGGGCCATGCTTGGGAGASACMTACGTTGCAGCTATGAAGCTATGATTAGCCTCGTGCTAAAGGAGCAACAACGACGCGACGTACCAAGGTAATTAATGAATACCGTCGAGCCTTTCACCAGCGAAAGCACCGTTTCCTTCGTCAGTCTCGCTTCTTCAGGCAGCTATACACAAACTTGGTCAACACCGGCGCCTCGTCGAACGCGTTCTCCGGATGAATGGCGAACAGCGTAAGCAAGGGAAGCCCAACGCACGTACAGCGGATTTCGCGATCTTCATGACGACACTCTTGGGCAGYTCAAAGTTTTCGATTCCCTCTGAGACGAGGTCTTGCTGGGCTTGCGCGGATATTGGGCCTGGGTTTTCTTTGCGAGGCATTTTGGGGGATTGCCGACGGGGGTGGAGGAGGAGAGCGACGAATGGCGCCCATCTTGCCTCGAGGAACTGGTGATGGTTGGTCCGGCCCGGGCATCTACCGAGCATCCCTTACAGGGCCCGGAACCCACCCGCTCTTTTCTCTCTTTCTGCGACGACATCCAGTGCGGTCCTCGCCAAAAAGCTTTCTTCAAAGTAGACGTCGTTGGAACTTTCTACTTGTTAGCTTTGAGAGCGCTTCACCAACGCACGCATTATTGACTATGACGTCTTTTCTTTGGTCTCCTCTTGGGTTGCTCGCAACCGTCAGACTTGCTTAGTGCTCTGCCTATGCCTCTGCCTTGAGGCAACGGTGGCGATATATCTGCTATATCAGTCTCAATCTCCGGCGTGGTCTCAGTGCCAGCAACAGCGGCCGCCCGGTGTAGATGTCGGCTGGGACTAGGTCACCGTCCGCTGAAGTCTCTGTTGAAAATCTCCCTGGACCATTGCGCTACACCGACCTCGAAGAAAATTCCACGAAAGAGACCAAGACCCTTGCTTTTTCCATTAATCGAATCTGTTGGCTTCCAATGGAGGAACACTGCCACGCCATCGACGTCTTTGGATCAGGATCTGCAGGTCTTTTCGCCTATCTCAACACTTGGACCTGAGGATTGAGAGCCAGGGAGAGCTTGTGTTCTGATCTCGGAATCACTGCTCACATTCGCAGGCGAAAGCCTCAAGACGGCGTTTGACTTGGACGACCTATTATTTTCCATTAGTCTCGAAAACTCCGTCCATCCTTTGGCTCATCCATTCCTTTGACCAYCCTCAACCCTCAACAGTCTCTCGGCATTTCGCCTCCCAAGGTATTGCTCTCTTCCCAATCTCTCGCGATGGACTCGGGTCCGAAATAGTTTGTCTTTTCGCGCACATTTCCYTTTCTTACGCTCCTACCATAGAAACAAGTCCGCTTGCGACGCAAGGAGATAACGTCTCACAAGGTTATGCAGCTYGCTTCTGGAACGGTTCTCTGAAATCTCTGAGTGAGTCACGCTACAGAGTCCCAAGNNANTATNNCTCTCAGAATAGGTTGAACGGAAGGCTAACCCTCTTCCCTCCAGATCACCATGKCCAGTGMGCCAACGGGGGTTGACTTGGGTGCGTCGTCCAATGGCAATGACGATCGCCTGCAGTGGCGTCTGGCCATATGGGGTATGTTTTCAATTCARAGTCCACCCGTCMGGGGYTACTKCTTCCTTCSAAGCTCTGTTGCTGTCCAGGAAMCTTTGACATCGCGTTAAACTCCGTTAACAATACTTTGCAGGRTCGGAGNNNNTNTTCTGCTCATTGGGTATGATTTGGTTNKTAWGAGAACGGACTCTCTTTCGCATCTGYGTCTTCAAACCACCATTATCTCCCCTACCTATCTGTCACCTTCCCTCGTTGAGAGTCAAGAATTCTTCAGCATGCTTCAGACTCGGAACGATCAGAACGTCGATCCTAACCTTCGCAGCAGTGACCCTGCCGAAGGCMCTGGCAATGTGCCTTCTTCCCCTCAAAGGGTACCAGCGACCAATGGANNTNNTTCCGACGCGATTCGCAATATACTTCTGCCGATGTGAGTTTTGGCCTTATCCCTCCTTTCGAAACCGATCCACTATCTGACGCATCCYAACTCAGTGCTATCGAGAACATCGGGAATACTGAAGATCGAGCGGAACGGCGTGAAATTGCCAAAGAGTACGCRTTCTCGTTTCGTCGRACAGTCYAGGTGSTATCCTAACSCTCGATTCTTYTGTTCTYAGCTGCATTGGCGCGATGGGCTTTCCGTAAGTCGTTTATCCCACAGATATTCGCGATATGAATCCGTTCTGACTTCGTACTTGCTAGGAATGTGAGGTGTAGCCATCCTGGTACCGCATGTAGCATCACCCACGAACAACCTTGCGAGAAGAAGTACAAAGCTCCCGCGCCGGAAGAAGCTTTCCGCAGGATTATGGGGCTTTTCGACGGGGACCCGGCGAAGGGACATCCTCTTCAGCCTGCTCCGAAGACCCCGGTCCGAGTCGTCAAAGGCAGTGGCAAGCGTCCTCGCGAGGAGTCGGACTCCGAAGGCTCTCCAGGATCTCACTGCGACCGCAGTGACGCTCAGCCTCTCCAGAAGTCTCGCAAGCTGAACAGGGGTGGCAGCAGTGGAGTCCTCTACTCCGATGCCACCGCCGTCTCTGGTAGGCTCTCTCCAGTCAAGAACGACGCAGACGATCTTGCGGAACTGGACGATGACCCCGACGTTGAAGGCAGTACTTTTTCACCGCGTACGTGCAGGGTCAAGGACATGGAAGGCCGTGAGAGACTGGAGGAAGAGGAGAACTCGATYGAGGGGAGATYGARGAAAGCCGCAGAAGACGAGGATGAGCAACGAGTCCTCGCTGCTCTTGGAAAGGGCAGRGCCGACCTSAAKGTCCTCCGKGGCYTGCGAGGWGCTCTTTTCTGAYTATTTTTGACGGTATTCCGTTCATGCTTCYATGGACTATGAAACATRGCTAGACTTRTCTCGTTCASTTCATCTAYAAYCTTGATTATCTTTAGTCTTTCATCGTCGTAATGTGTKTTATCCAGATTTGCRTATAACGNTTTTCCCTATACCTCGTTATCAATTCATTTTGATSTTCCTGATCGCTTGCTWTATCTGCATCTGTACTGGTACATTAGCACTAATTATAATATGATTCGCATATCTGTCAAATCCAGGCTGGCTGCTCCAGCGAGCGCTTCGTACGCACGCGCCTGCATCTGAGGTACTGGAAACCACGGAAACCATGTGATCCCGCTTCACGTCCTGTTTTGGTAACCAGCCAGTAACCTCAGTGTGACGTGGACAGGGCGCTTGGTNMCTTTATCCATCCCAACGTTCATGGTCAATCGTCGACGCGATTCGGTGCTCTTTTACATCCGGAATATCAAGAAACTGAACACATCTCCTGGTCGTCAGCCATCGGCAACCCCGACGTTCGAGAATGGGTTCGAAAATTGCCCTCGAGCGACGACGCCGTCGAGGGTTAGGAATATCCATGACAGRYGACGATGGAGGGCRTATGGCAACGTGAAAACGCGTCCGATRCATCCCTCGGCGATGCATGAAGGCWRTTTTCCTTGAGAAAACGCACCTGAGCAGYCAGATGAGGAAGGATGCCGCTTGAAYTCCAGCTCAGCTTCCCGTCAYAGCGGCACCCSGGAGCARAAGAACAAAGCYGTTTNGGCTTGAGGGTACGTCCAAATCCTTGCTCCTATARCTATCGAATTGAAAATGGGATCGTCGACTATTAGTTTCYCCTTATCGAGGTCCACAATACCTGCACCGTTCCTGCAGAGCCTGGTTGAGGTTATTTTGCGTGYCCGATAGCCTCGCGATTTCATCCCTGGAGCTTCTGAGTGCCCGCTCTGTCTCTGGACTGTCAGTATCATCTTGTGGAKTGTCCCCGTTGGAAGAGCTCTCTGGCTGTNNNCGCCGCTGTCGCCCAACAAAAGAGGCGGCCATACCTCTCTCGCTGATCGAGTCGTTGTCGTCAGGCAGCTGGGTRGTRRCATCTRCCCGWGATTCTRCTTACACTGAAKATGGCCTCTTGYAGAAGRKCTCGCAGCTTCGAGGAGCGACCGAGTGTCGTCCACCTGTGGCAGGCTGCTGGGGACCGCTGATCTCCTTTGCGTTGCCAAGAGTTGTTCACCATCCGCATGGAGAMGAGAGACCAGAGGCGGCTCTCCATAAGTTGGRGCCTGAGCATATGAACGACCTCCTCGATGCGGCGTCGGGGAAGGTCAAACCTGAGACTTCAGGNTTTCCTKTGGCAGCCCATGAGGTGAGTCRATKTAATGCRCCRAATACACCGTRTTCACCRTTTTCTTCTCGCYCAGNTTGGGTTGGCGAGAGCCGTGCCCTCCCTCATGGAGGAAATCGKCGAGCTGCAGGTCKYTCGATAGTCGAMGTGCGCGCGCTCGAACGTTCTCCCGTATRCCTCGTCGATTCAGGAAGAGACTCCAATATTTCTACCGCWRCAARCACAGTAAGTGGAACGTGAGTGCGCTCGGAATACACCGTGCTCACCTCAACTATTTCTCARGCAAGCTGGCGAGGTTCGGCCCTGTGCAGCGGCAGATCTMATGCCTCTCTAGTCGCCTTTCCTCAGTTACCTGCAGTTCTTCTCGAYGTTGGAACAAGAGAACTTCAACCAATGGCGTAGCGACCTTCCTACGGGAATGAGCGCAAAATTGGATATTGGAAGTGAGCAGAACAGCTTGGGACGATGGGTGTGCCTTCAGCTTGTCGGCATCGAATATCAAATCCATGGCCAGGGTTGGAAAACCAACGTTATGGCGGTGTTTGCGCTCGTGTGTGATGACGACGTTCGCTAATGAGCGCGACCGCGTTGTTTGGTCCTTGTTGGTCGTTGAAAGCCGCGCGCGTTTGCCTTCGCCCCTCTCGCTCGTCCTTCATTGTCCTTCCCAGCATTTTCACCACACAATGCCTCGCACCGCCATTTACGACGAGAATGTCAATCCCAATCCACCAATCAGTACTCCGCAGGACGATGATGTGCCAGTGGAGAGACCAGCTGGACGAGGCCTAGGGTAAGTCTTCAATTCTGGGGAGCTGGCCACGGCATGCAGCTGTRTCTCCGAGAGTATTCTCTCTTTCTCTGTGCATCTCCCAATCGCCTTCATTCAGCTCATATTAAGCGCTTCACGGATGCTGACTGCGACTCTTCTACAGGGCTCTGAATGCCGATCCTGCAGATGACCCACCGGTGGCACAAGGCGCACCCAATCTGTGAGTCTCTTCTCGTGGTGAATCACAGCCATTGTCTAACAGGTTTCTACCAGTACCAGGACTGTCCTCCGATCCGCCAACGCAGGCCTTGGTGCCAGCAGTCCCTCTGCGTAAGTCAGCTATAACCCTTCAGGGGGCTCTCCGATTTCTAACTGCCACGCCTTCAGGTTCCTTAGCCCCCCCCGAAGTTGAAGTACCTGTTCCCGCCCCTCGAACCCCCACGGGCCTTCCAGCTAGTCCAAGATACAGTTTTCATGAGCGCGTCTTTTCACCCGAGTGCAAGTTCGATTTGGGTCACTTTAGGCTCACCCCGTACTTGCAATCACTGAAGAATCTGAGTCCCATTCAAGAGAAACGTCTTGGGTCGTCACCGTTTCCGTTCCCATTGTAAGTCGACCATGCGCACTGTTTCCGGATTACGTYCCTACACGTGCTGACTGTCGGTTTTGTTATTCTAGTGACTTTGATGCAGCGTTAGAAGCTGAGCTTCGACCCGAGCCTACGAAGACATCCAAGAGGTTGCGCGACGATGATGATTATGCGTCACTTTTTAGTGGCCTGGAGGCGCCCGCAAGTCTTCTCGCCTTGCACACGTTCAAGCGTCTCAGGACCGCGGCTCCTGGACACGGGGAAGCCTCTACGTCTGCCGCAGCCGCCACCGAAAGGGCTGTTACCCCCGGACTCCAGTCTTCTCAGGCTGATGCCCCGTCTACCCCGACCGCTTCGAAGGCGGAGGAAGGAAGCGAGGCTGTAGACGCCAGCGGTGATACGGGCGAGGGCGAAGAGAAAACGGACGAGGTCTCGGAGGAGGAAGAGACTAGGGAGGAAGAAAGTGCGAATGAAGATCAAATCGAAGGAGGGGCCCGGGAAGACGCTGACTCCGACGACGAAGCAGCTACCGACGTTGAAGACGAGAGCGGTTATNNGAAGAGGAGGAGGAGGAGGGAGAGGAAATCGACCCTCACGAGGCCGACGCCGAAGACTGACAYGGCTGAATACCAAAGAAGACGAACGAAGACTTTTACGAGCAGGAAGCTAACGACGAGCCTCCGTTTGATGTCAGTGCAGATGACGAAGACGATAGCTTGAGGTCTTCACCTCGAGCCACTGCCGATAGGCACTTTATGAATGAACGCGCCCACCATTTCACGCATTTTTCTTTTTCTTTTTTGACGGATTGTAATTGTATCAGACATCCTGTATATTTTGCAATTGTAGCAATCACCCGACCAGGAAAAGCTATGTCTCGATATCTGCCATYGTATACCATTGTTTTGCGTATATGTGTATCTATCTATTACTACATCCTCGATACAGACTCATTAACTTGTCATAAAAGATAGCGCTTAAGGGAATGCGACGACGAGTCTCTAATTTTTTGTTTTCTTGGTTCCGAGTCTCCGATCAGAAAAGCTTACAGGAGCCGCTAGTCAATATAAAAGTAGGGAGAACTACTACAACGGAACACATGGAAGACATCATTAACAGGTTCTCGCAAACGGTGGAGCTATTTTACTATCCACGCAATAACAAAAGGCTGTTCCGTAGCACACTGGGCCGCGCTGGTTAGAGACTGACGTGAGTCAGCCGAACAACCCTTGGTACAATATTTTTCTCATTTTTCTCCAGTCTCCAAGAAACTTCGTCATAGCCATTGCCACCTGAGGCTGTCGGTCCTGTAGATAATATGAACAGGAGACACGGCTAGGTGTGAGAATGTAGTGTGAGAGAATTCGAGTTCGAGCAGACAGGAGGGGGAGGAGGAGGAGGAGGAGGAGGAGGAAGAGATAAAATGCGTACCTGTAAAGCGCCGATTGCTCGATGGAAGGCTGGCCGTAAACTGTTGATGCTCGCGAGAGGCCACACRTCGCCAGGATTTGTCCTTAAGCTTTCTACTGACACCCCCATCAGGCGACGCACCCCAAGAGAAAGGTGCAGGTAATGCAGGCTGTAGGGACCATGTAGRGAGGGAGGGCTACTCAGTCAGTGGAGCACCACCTCTTGAGGGTAATTACCATCGTTTTCTGCACCAGATTCACAGCACCAGGTGTGCTGTGCAGATCATCTCAAGCAGTTCACCTCCCNTACCAGCGATTGCACAAAGCCCGTTCCCCGGGTTCCTCAAGTACTCGATGCTTTCTATGCTCACATTCTCGCGAGATCAGAAGGTGTCCTTCATTTCTCTGAACATTATACGTTATCAACCATTGCGCTACTYCGTAAGCTGCGCTCAGTCGCCAGGATCGGCGAATTCCTTGGCATCCAAACTYACAAAGTTGTTTGGGTCCCCGTCAATTTGCGACCAATCATCACCCTCTCGGAGGCTGGTGATTTACCTGTGACTGTGTGTCATACATCCATCCACCAATTCCTTACGACCGAAAGTTGATCTGGGCGCTTCTTAGTATCACCTTCCGAATATCACCTCAAATCATTCTACAACGACTTCAGCCTCAATCTTGAGGACTTGCTGAGCCGTACTCCGTWAACACCAATAGTTATTCGACCAATTTCGACAGTTCAGCGTGGGCGGTTGGGGATTCACCCAATAAGGTACGTACGCCGATTGCCCCTGGCACTCCAGATGAGGAGGCTGAGGGGTCGACTTCGACTTCATCATCAATCCCAACATAATTCCTCCCCGGCACAACGCGCTCTCCGCCCGCTGCTCGCCCAAGCTTGACAGCACCGGCCGCTCGGACAATATTGGTAGCGAGTCCTTTGAGTCCTGTCCTTGAACCGACGACGACGAAATTTATTTGAGGAGTTGTTGGTGGTGTCGGTAGAGTGGTGAAGAGGGTATAAGGGACGTGAACAGGAAAGGTAGGGCACGCCACAGGTGGCAACAGTTTATTGTCAGTAGGCGGATGGGTGAAATGAATCCCTGAACGTACCAGCTATACTCCCAGCATCGACCTAATGCTTCCATCATCGTTAAACCAGAGTAGTAGCATCGAGGCCTATGTGGCCAAGCTCGGTTGACGAGCCATGACCATGGATCTTGCCGGACGGTAGCTTCTCGGGTTGGGCGAACTGAACCTCCGACTGGCTACCATCCCTGAGCGTCTCCTTCTCCTCTGCTTCGTGGTGGCGCTTGGAAGCGGTGTCTACGGACGGGCTGCTCGGTCCATGGTATTGGGGGCGCCCCGTTGCGAATTTCTGGGCGTGCGCACATTTACCGTCGTGCCATCCTTTACGATCTCGTTCCCCATGCCAAATTGCGGTCAACGAACCCAGCACGCGGAGAGGAGCTTCATGGAAGCGTATTCGCTGACTCGGAATGCAGGTGATGTCAAGAGTGCTTGATTGGGAAACAGAGCCAGCCCTTGACTTTGTCGAGAAGGAACTTGGAGTAAGCCTCTGGTTAATCGGCGGTGGAGGTAGGCTGTAAAAGAGCTTGCGAGGGCGGAGGGCAGATTTCGCAGCGTCCAAAGCGGCTAGGCTCTCCAACACATCGTCCATGACTGAACGTGATGGGCCCCTCTTGCTCCTCCACCATGTCCTCCTGCCCCTGCTGCGGGGCTCCGCCCGCGATCGACGGTCCTCGGGGTACCAACATGGCTTGAGGTTCGAACCCAGGCGCGATCCGACGTAAAACTTCTCTCTTTCCTTCTCCTGCGTGTGTTGCCGGAAGTGGTCTTCGTGTTTGGTGGTGGGCGCTGCGATTGTGGAACGACGGGGAGATTCGAGTATTACGATGTGAGCTTCTAGGGTGAATGGATAGACGAATTACGAAAAACAATGTCCAAGGGCATCATCATATTAGATAAATAGATCTCTCTGCACGAGAGAGGAAGGATGTACGTAGGGACGCTTGGTCGACGTGCATTTCGTCCGCTGTGTATGATAGGTGACATGTCGTGTTGCCAGAGTCGCCCTGCAGGTGTACAGGCTATCCATGTGTTCATAAATAGCGCATAACGTCGTGCGAACACTCGCGTGAGACACTCTGAGAGTCTGAGACGGCTGTGCTCACACTGCCTCCTTTCATTCCCTTTCGTCTTTCCCCCAATCTCGTAATCATCCATCCACACCCCACCTCTCAACATTTCGGATGGCCGAGAGCTCTCCTACACACGTTGAAATATTTCCAAATGCTCACAATTTCAAAATTGGCGAGCAGAACAATTACACCGTCAACGGAAACTACATCTCCAACGATCAAGCGAGTACGTGATTCTGTGGGCCATAGCTGTTCTCTTAGCTCATGACTTGCCTTGCAGCACTCATTCAACTTCTTCAGCCGATTCTCGATGCATCTCACACTCGAGATCGAGAGACATCTCCGCCAAACTCAGCATGCTTTCCCGGTACACGAACAGATGTGATTCGCATGATCGTCGCCTGGGCCGACAGCACGCTGCTGTGGAATACCCACGTCCTCTGGCTTTACGGATTTGTAGGATGTGGAAAGTCAGCTATCGCCCTGGCCATCGCGCTCAAATTCGAACGGAGAAATCGACTAGTGGGGAGTTTCTTCTTCTTCCGGAACACTGGCGATAGGAGCAGAATGAAGAGGTTTGCCACAACTTTGGCCTTCCAATTGGCCGCTGCAATTCCTGAAGCGGCACCGTTCATCAAGAGGGCGGTCACGGAGGAAGGTCTCCTAGAGTCGAGCTTGGTGACTCAGCTCCGCCGGTTGGTGTACGAGCCTTTCAAAGCGGCCGCTAAGAGAGGCCGTTTGCTCAAGACAACCATTATGAAAGGCCCCTTTCTTATCATCATCGATGGGCTTGACGAATGCGAAGACCATCAGGACGTGCAAGCCTTCATTGACGACATGCTGGAGTTCTTCAAGAAGAACCCCCTTGTCCCCCTCCGATTGTTCATCACTAGCCGGGTCGAACAGCACATCCAAGGTCACCTGAAGAACAAGCAAGTTCGTCTGGAGAATCTCGTCAACCATTGTTCCCGCAACGACATCGACACCTTCATGACCACTTGCTTCAAGGAAGAGATAAAACGAAATCCGGTAGTCAGGGCTTACATCCAAGAACATGGGGATTGGCCAACAAAGGAGGATAAGGACACATTGGTCGACCACATCGACGGATCGTTCATTTTCGCGTCCGGCCTCTTCAAATATATTGTCGACTCCACCGACGATCAATCAACACCGATGGAACGTCTCCCCCACACACTCAAGATGAACCCAGGCCTTGATACCCTCTACACCAAAACACTCTCTCGGTCCCAACATCTCCCCCATTTTCCTGATATCATATCAACTCTCGCATTAATCTTTGAACCACTTCCAATTATCGGCTTAGCGGAACTTCTTGGTATCAAGACTTTCGAAGTCGTTCGAGTCCTAGTCAACTTACAAGCAATCATCCATATTCCGGGCACCGACGACCTACCTGTTACAATGTGCCACACATCCCTCCGCGACTTTCTCACGACGGAAAGCCGTTCCGGATGTTTCTTTACCCCTCCTTCCTATCATCTTTATCTATTGTATCGCTGCTCGACCCTTCATGATGATGGGCAGCGGCCAGATACTGCTGCTGCTTTGTATAGCATCAGTCATGCTGCAAAGCATACCGAACAGTTCACCCAGCTACCACCAACTGCACAAGGACCAATTCTCCGTTTTCCTCAAACGCTCGATGCTTTCTATGCTCACGTCCTCGCGAAGTCAGAGAATCACCCTTATTTCTTTGACATTCTTTCGATCATCGCACTATCTCGTAGACCAACTTCAGTCACCAAGATCAGTGAACTTCTTAGCATCAAAACCTTTGAAGTTGTTCAGTCCCTCATCAATCTGCGACCAGTCATCAATGTCACGGAGGATGGTGACTTACTTGTGCCCGTTTGTCATGCATCCGTCCACCAATTCCTTACAACCGAATGTCAATCCAGGCACTTCTTCATATCACCTTCATATCACCTGAGGTTATCCTACAACTATTTCAGCCTTCATACTGGGTGGCTGCCAAGCCCTACTCTGTCACCACCAACAGTTATTCTATCAACTGAGTGGCCTCTTCCATCACGCTGGCACTGTGAGAAGTTTTTGGAGGCAATTTCAGAACCCACTATCTACAATGAGCTTGACCAGCCCACTCACCTACCCTCCCAAACCTTGCCATATCAGCACATCTTCTCATTTACGCAACTTTTCCTCTGGGTATTTCAAGATCTTGGCCCCAAACCCCAGCAGATTTTGCCCAGCCTCACCGAATGTATCAAATACTTGGCTTTGGCATTGGAATACTTGGCCTTGGCATTGGAATGCAATCATGCTCCAGACAAATGGCTGCGGTATTCATTCTATGCATTTACAAATTCCTGTTTGGTGAAGACTGGTTTTATGGGCCCTCTTAAGCTACCCCAAGAACAAGCAAAGGCCTTCCAACAAAATGTGAAGCATGTAGAAGCAGCAATTAGAGCACAGGTAGCTATGCACTGTCTTTTTTTACACATTCTATCTCACTGATAGCCATTAATATGCAGTGCTCTAGTGTTTTGGAGCATTCATGGGATCCAAATGTCAATGAGATGCTCATCCCCTGTGTATGTGTTATTGCATCTTTTGATTGGATTGTTCAGTGACCTGTTTAACCCTGCTCCCACAGTTCCTTAGCCATTGGACAGTTATGGATGCATATCTGGTAAGTTCAACTTCCATTCTCTTACTGTCATTTTAGCAATCTTAAAGGGTCTACCAGATGTTAAAATGGATAGCTGACTATGCAGAGGCTGGAATGAATTCTGCAGGGCTAGGTGTTTCCTGTAGTCTTAGCCTCAGTATTGGTTGGGAGGGCAATGATTGCATAATACGAACCCATACTGTTGTTCCCCTGTAGGACTAGATCTTGTGCAGTAGTATTTACCAAATCTTGTCTGTTGACCAGACCAGAGTGCTGAGCCAATAGACACAGCAAGTGTTCAAGTAATTTTCAAATTTTGGTCCAATGAATGTTATCCACATGTTGACAATCCAACGTAGACCAGTTGTTCAAGTGGGACAAGGGACAACACCAGGTTGACAAAGAATTTGTGTCAATGGCTAGGATAGAAACCAATACTGCACAGCAAGATACATACTCACTAAACACAATGACCATGATACTCCAGAAATAAGGATAAGGGTCATACAAGCAGATGAATTGGGATGTGCAACAGGAACAAGAGCAAATGACAAATAAATGACCTTGCTCAAATCTGCAAGCTCCTGGATCAAAACAAAACACCACCTAAACTTCTGCCATATTCACTCTTGATTCCACCCCAGATCAATCCGCACGCCTTGGGTTCCTGCTGGCCCAATGGCCCTATACTGTTTTAGGAGGCCAAAGATAGGTCAACATCTTGATGATGCTGAGGAGCCCAAGCCAAGGAAGCAACTTAGGTTGCTTTGAGCTTCTGTAGAGCCTCTGCTCTGCAGAGACTCTCTCTGATAGCCCCATGACTTTCTTGCTCTAAGAGCAGATGATTCTAACAACAGATACTTTTTTATAATCTATCATTAGCTTTCAGTACCATTCTTCTTGCATTGTACACCGTTGATTTTTGCTCGTCTGTGTTCACCTGCCTTTGTATGAAACCAAAATGTTAGCACTGTAATTCCTTATGATTACCATTACCTGCTATGGTGATTCTCTCTCTCCCTTTGTGGATCCTCAATGCCTGTTATTGTGCGCCGATTTGGGACACATTGGGCCATTATCCCGAGCCATTGATATCCCGATTCAACAATTTCAAGCCGGCTTCCCGCCGGACACGCTTTTTGTCTTCGTCCAGTGCGGACCAGACAATGGAAACGTAGGAACAAAGTTTCAAGCGAGCCGAACAATTAAATGGGCATTTTCACGCTTCAGCTCAACAATCTTAGGCGCACTGCCCGGCTGATAGCGCGTCAAAGCGACGGTTGTGTGCTTTGTTACCGTTCGCGAGCAACTTCGGTTAAAAAGGCGAGTGCATTTCAAGTTGGTTTCACGACACGCTTCCCCGCACAATCTCTTTCAGGCAACACTCACAAGCTAGCCAAATTCTCGGGATTTACTTTGTCCTTCCTCAACACATGGATGACATCAACAGCCATCTCACCTCATACGAGAATGGGTTATTTCTGAGTGGAAATATCGTCGCCACCTCTGGTCTCTTCCATTCGGGTATCGCTAGTAGTATCCTCAACCTGGGTGAACTTTCAATTCCTGCTCATCTGGGCCTCAATCCTGCCGAGGAATCCATCCAGACGGAACTTGACGCGCACACTAGTGGTCCCCGGGAGCTGCCGAATGACCTTTTGCCCACCTTGATGCAGCTTGAACCTCACGCTGGCAACACTGACAGCTTCGGAGAGGAAGTCATGAGCTATGATTTCACCGACCCCAGCTACAGTTCTCCCTTTAGGTCTACAAGCACCCGTCACTTCAAAAGGACGAACTCGGAGCATTTCATTGACAGTGACGCCAAGAACGACGATACCTTTGTCCCTGAAGTCCAAACGCCGGATCGGCGCTACCAGAAGATGGAATGGGATATACCCTTTTCATCGTCGAATGTTCGCTCAGGGCTGATCAGGTCTACTCAATCCCCCCAAAACCCTATTTTAGCTTTTGTTCCGAGAAGTTCTGAGGTCCACCGGGGCATCAAGCAATTTACGAAGGACGGGATGCCTATAATTTTCTTGCCGATATCAAGTGACGCTGACCCTGGGGTGGCTACGAGTGCCGACGTTGATACTTCTGTGAGCCACCTAAGTACTCAAAGCGCCGGCGATAGAAACGACAAGAAATCAGCAGCCGAGTACTCGAAAAGCACCAATGACAAGATTTTCAAAATGCTCGATAGGGCCGGGTTCACCGACACAGAAGCCAAGAAGTAGGAGCTAAAGAGAGAGATGCGGGTATGCAAAGGTCGGCTTAAAGTTCTCCAACGAGCGTATGACGCCCTTGACTCTGCTGAGGAAGAATTCGATGATTGGCTCGCTCGTGCCTTTGAAGAGGAACCAGATGAGCAGGTTGGGGCAGCTTGACGCATAGATTCGACGTTTGAATAGGCTTTCGTACTTCATATTTCTTGAATCTTCTAGCCTCGAAGAGTAATCCAATATGATATGAATCTATCCGCTTACATACAAACAAAGTGCGGTGAGAGCGACGTTCTTCAAAAATAGAGTCAGGTAAATAGGTATCTCGACCTCATCATGATCCACAGAAAACAGAAATTTCCACCCGATCTTCCAGGCATTCTCTCCCCTAATTGGCGAATAATCGCTACACAGTCAGTAGCTGTACTAATCACTGTGCCCCTTCGCGATTTAGCTTCTCCACGACTTCCATTGAGTATGGTGGCCTACCTCCTCTTTACGATCGCTGAGACTTCCACCCCTTGATAATTCGCTTCCGTTCTCTAACAAATTGAGAATACTCTCCCCCCAACCAGCATCCCAAGACTCCTTCGACCTTAGCCTTGGCACGCTGATCCCTTGTCGCCGTACCCTCGATCAGGGCTTCCAAAGTGACATAGGCATCCCGGAATGTTTCCCGCACATGCTTGATCCCGTACGCTTTGGACCCCATGTCAACACTCGGATCCGCAGGGTCGGTGATCGACAGGAGATATATTTTAGTGGTGTAGGAATATTTGGAGGCGTAGCACACACTGCTTGAGGTGAACTTGATAGATTTGTTCGCATAGTCGAATTCTTGACCGTAAAACCGAAGGAATCCGAGCAAAGCTGATCCCAAATTCGTTCGGGTTGTAGGAGGTTCGGAAGACCTGGACGTCGAGGCGATGGCGGTGGACAAAGTGTGCGATGATATCGACATCGAATTCATCCTTGCGAATATATCATCCAGATCGGTTGACCTTGCACTTCGGCGGGTGGTGGTGGTGGCGGCGGCCGTGGTAGTAGTGCTAGAATGAGCCTGCAGCTTCGGCATCTCCAATTTGACCCAAGCCACCACCATCCAAACCAACACATACGAATTGATCCCTCCCGTGTACGTCGTGCCTAGCCTGCGAATGGATAAAAACATCTTGAGGACCATGACCAGACCTTTGATCACCCTCCGTTCATCGTCACTGGCGTCCTCTTGCACCCACTTCTTAACTGCATTAGTCGCCCGTTCACCATGCCCATTCGACGTGGTCAAGTCGATCTCAAGCCCCGTCACGGCATCCGTAATTCGAAGGAGTGGAACGGAAGCGTTGAGCACAGAGTCAATCTTGCTCGCAAATCCAGACCTCCGGATGTCGCTCTGAAGAAAGGATAGAGGAAGGGATGAGAAGGCCATGACCATGTCGATATCGGAGGTGGGGAAGAAGAGTCCTGTGATGCACGAGCCCACAGGTCGAACTGTAGTTCCTGCACCCGCTTTCTTCTTGATAAGCGTTGTGAAACGATCGATTAGATCCCTTCGGAGAGCAATTTCGTCCTTGGTGGGCAGCATGTAATCTACAAAATGCGCGATCTCGTGGCGAAGTCTTTAGGACATCGAATGGGGAGTGAAATGTTAAGAGAGAGTCTGAAGCGAAGGTGGACGGATACTTACGATAAGCGCTTGGAAAAGCCTGATCCATCGTTTTCTGGCATCCATGGAGGCACGGTGCTAGACGTCGAACTGAGGGATGCAAAATCTCCGCATGGGGGAATGACAGATCCTGTATAGTCGCTATAGCTCTTCATCCTCGTAGGTCGTCCAGCCATCATATTCGTCTTCAACATCATCCCTGGCATGCCGATTGACATGTACATCTCTGATGGTGTCTGTAGAATAGAGGTGGCTTGACGAGCTGCAGGGAACGTGAGGGTCCTGAATAAACGCGCAGAGCCAGGTTACGCACCTATATAAGTACCACCGAGCGAATTCGAGAAGCTTCTCAGGATGCTGTGAAAGATGACTCGAGTAGCTGCGGCTTCCTTGCCTATATAGGTAGTTCCAACAGTGCGCTCCACCGCCGTATGAATACAACTCGGCCACGAGCCTTGCTAAAAGAAGAATGGCACCAGCCTGGATGTTCGACCTCGATCCAGAACGACGCCTCCGTAGCTCGTCAGAGTCATTCTTGCTCCCTAGAAGAGATAAGCTCGTGTCCGAGACAGTTAGGTTCTTCCAAAGCTTCTTTCACTATCCCACCAGCGTAATGCATCGCCCCCCGTCCTGAGAGGCTCTTTGGGTGGTAAAGAAGGAGAGGAGGTTGTGAGATCGCGTCGTATTGAACCTGTGGGGCCTGGGGCGTAGAAGATATCCTGCATGCACAAACTTCGAATAAATGGTAGGACACATAGAATAGATTTACATACTAGAATCCAAGCAAAAATGCCGAATGTCTAAGTAGTGAGCTGGTTACGGGGAGGTCAATAAACATAGATGAAGCGTACGTCTCTTGGCGCAGGTCGATATACTCAGGTAGACTGAGATGGTATTGGATCTTAGGTTCTCGTGTAGCCAGAGCTGTGCTCTGGCCAAAGCTTTGGCGGAATGCTAAAAAAAACCACTTGTTTCATCGCCATTGCTGAGCCTCTGGTAGGGTAGGCGGCTAGAAATCCATTGTAAGAATGGTAGGATGCGAGCATAAGATCGAGTTAGGACAACGATTCGATTGGGCGACAGCTAAACCACACACCGCTTGAGCAACACTCGTCTCCCAAAGCGCTAAGGCCTAGGCATCCTGTGCACTTTGAATATGAACCTCCAAAGACCAATGCCTCTCCAATATTCTTTCATGTGAAATCAATGTCAAGCTCAGAAAATCAGTCAGAACGCGTAGTTGTGTCCCATCTGACGTCGGGCTGCATTGACTATGATAGCCAGGAGCCCGTACTTCATTGACACACTCCGTAGAGTGTCTCCCTCGCTGTGTCGTTCTCGCCCTGCAAGAGTACAGTGCAGTCATCGTTGCTGGTGGACTGGGATAACAGTCACCCCTCCGACTCGTTCGTTGCAAACTTGCGGAACGGAAACGAACTCAACAAGGCGAGTAAATCAAGAGTAAATCAGAGAACTGGAGATTGAGTTCTTCGGAGGTAACCTCGCTGGAGAAGCCGTAGTCGGAATGGTACCTGAAGAGGCTTGTAAATAGACTCTGGAACGCTTGAGCCAACTAGCAGCGTAGTTTGAGCGTAATAGTCAGAGACTGAGCTCGGCTGAAGGAAGAGAAGAAAGGCCGCTGGCAGTGTCAGTTTCATTGTCGCGTGTCGGGATTCACGCCCACGCGAGTTTCTAGACTGATGGCCTGTCGATGGCGCCCTGAGCCGAGTCAAATGGTGCACCAACGGTGTCGCTTTGCAGAAACGATTTCTTCTTAATCTCAATCTCAAGCCTACCAGCCTACTCAAACGAGACTGCACGGTTGTGCAGCCCAGGAGCGGGCCTGCTCGGGCCGAAACACAGCATGACACGCACCCGTGCTGGACAGCCCTTGAATCCAGGAACGCTTCATGGCTTCGTAGCTTGCTCTCCGCCCTCACCTCCATAACAGGCCATCAATGCCACAGAGCGAACGAAACAGTCGAGACTCAACATTACATCTCCATAGCCCGTACCGTTCAGCTGCCGAGAAACGTCGCAGAGGAAAGGATGCTTTGCCTTCCTGCAGCCCTTCGCAGAATCCAGCTGTGGCTGCATCGCAATGTTCAAGAATACATACAAGCCCAATGGACAAGCAGCCGTCGTTGTCCCGTGCTCACGAACTAGATGGTAYAAAAAACGCCGTCTCAGTTTCTCCGTATGTTCCTTCCCACCGGCAGCACGCGTACGCAGAGCGGGATATCTGTGTCACCAGCTGGCCAGCCAGCCAAGCATCCAATCCATCTGTGACCCAACCATTACTTTTAAATCCACCTTTTCCTTCTCATCAAGACCTGATATCGTCGTCGTCCAGCCTGCTGCCCAGAGCGGGAACGCCTAGCGACGAGGTATCACCACCAGAACCAACGATGCCGGGTCCATACCAGTCTTTTCTCCACAGTGCACACAACTTTCGGATGCGTGATTTGCGTCACACTAGTACTAGCATCGGTGTCGCCCAAAATGTGATAGTGAATGCTCAACCAAGTGCGTTCGCGCCGCCGTCACTCGGAGTCGATGGTGTGTGCTCTGCGCGATTCTGCCTTTCAGTGATAAAAACTAACCCTGGCAACTTTCCAGGATGGAAGGCTTTGTTGGCAGAAACTGCACCCAACGCTCTACACGATTCCAAGGCGCGATATGACCCTCCAAAATGCGATGAAGACACCAGAGTCGAGGTTATCAGCGAAATCACAAACTGGATCGAGGATCGGGAGTCTCCCCAACGATTGTTGTGCATGACAGGGGCCGCAGGCGCCGGCAAGTCCGCTTTGCAACAGACGGTCGCTGAATTTTGTTCGGGATCGAACATCCTTGGTTCCACGTACTTTTTTTCTGCGTCAGACCCCACCCGAAACACCACTCCCTCCCTTGTTCCAACAATCGCATCCCAGCTGGGACGAGCAAATCCCGGTCTCAAGGAACATATCGGTTTGGCAGTTGAAGAAGACCCGCACATCTTTTCAAAGACTTTACGATGCCAAATGGCTGCTCTCATACGTGACCCCGTAAGGTGTTTGCGTAGGGCGGGAAAGTTGGATCTCGCCTCTTTCCGTTATGTTATCCTTGTCGACGGCATCGACGAGTGTCGGGGTGAAGATATTCAGGGTGAAGCCCGTCAGGATGAAGATTGCCAGACCGAGATTTTGATGGCTGTAAAGGAGTGCCTTCTCGACGATGATCTCCCCTTTCGCATTTTCATTGCCAGCAGACCCGAGTGCGCTATTCATGACGCTTTGCAGTCTGGTGGGGCACTGCATGAGCTGGCTTACCACATCCAACTCAGTGACCATTACGACGCCACGGCCGACATTCGTCGATATCTCCAGCGGAGGCTTCAAGACCTTGGGCTCCGAAGCCGCGATCCCAGAGCACGATCTGGGGGATGGTTCTCCGAGAAAGATATCGAGAAGCTCGTCATAGCTGCATCAGGGCAGTTCATATTCGCGGCTACGGTGGTCAGATACTTGTCGGAGCGTCGCAGTTCCCCCGTGGATAGACTGAAGATCATCCTCACCTGGACACCAGCACACAATCGATCAGCAAGGCCGTTTGAAAAGCTCGACCTTCTTTACTATAGCATCTTGTCTACCGCCAAGATGGCGTACGAATCAGTCGACACCCACAGCGAGCATGACTTTCTTTTGCTCTTCCGTGCTTACCAGATTAATGCCACTCACGGCTTCAATGATATGGATGTTTCAGGTCCCATGCTTAGCCTCCCAAACAAGGAGCTAAACGCCTTCCTTCACGTGGCAGACGACATCCTCATCTCGGATCTACGGTCCCTGGTTACAACACGCCCTCATCCAGGCGGTCCCATACTACACCTATACCACAAATCTTTCTCGGACTTTCTGAACACAGAAAGCCGCTCAAAGGATTTGTTCGTTCCATCTGCCCGTGTCCAATCGTACCTTGCAAAGTGCTACCTCCAGAACGTCCTTCAGTGTCCTGAACTTCGTGCGTGATCGTTTTGTCTTACTACTTCGAGAGTCCTTCCCTGATTCAACTCGACTCAACCTAATACGTTTTTCTTTCCTCTCCCACTAGTATTTCCTCTCAGCTCTGCAAAGCTCCATGCCCCCCNATGGTCGTTGGGCTTTATGTCAGACCATCGACTTCCTCCTATACGCTTTGTTCCATGGCGCCGTCCCACATGCCGAGACAGTCGAGTCGTTATCCAGCTGCGACATCATTGACGAACTCGTGGATTTCACGCACCAAAATGGATGGCAAAGACTCAAACAGCGACTCAGGCTGGAAGTCGAAAGCTCAAATCCTGATATCGCGTGGACTCCGAGGAGAAATGAATATTTGCCGCAGGCTTTCCGTCGGGCAATCAATGACTTGCAGGTATGCACTTGTTAGATTTATCTCCTCCTCCTCCTCCTCCTCCTCCTCCTCCTCCTCCTTCTTCTTCTGCGTCTCCTCTCTGTTTAAAATTCGCTTACACTCATTCCCACACCTAACCGTACCTCCTGGCCACATGTCTTACAGTACCGAGAACCCCAGGTGGCCACGGCCATGAACAACTTCCTTGAAGACTGGAGAGAAATGAAGGAAATATGGCGACAGGGGTTCGCTCACCGTATTATGACGCTGGCGCCCATGACTTACTGAGCCCAATGGTGTCCTAGGGAGCCCATCGGTTCTTCTTCGTTATTTCATGGATCGTAATGAAATAGCTGCAGCATTTACAAAAATGTGGTGATGATATCTTCTATATGTTTCCCGATAATAGGGGTGCTTAATATTATATTTATTTACTCGGGCAAAAGTAAGAACCATGGCATGAATGAGATCTTGAGAGCGTGCGGCTGGTCCGGCGTCACGTTATGTCCTTGATGGGAGCTTGTGTCGTTTACTCCCTATCTTCCACACTGCCACTGTCGGTCTTAGGAGCTCGAGGAAAGCCCAGAAGAAAGAGCCCGAGTTTAAATATACCCCGGAAGTCGCAGCCAAATCCTCCTGATGACCTACGGCCAGTTATCACGTCAACGCACTGAGGAACATCGTCAGCCCCAGCGATAGGCTGAGCTACAACCCCGAAAATCATTGATCATCCCTGACACGCCTACAATCAGGTGATTGGCGACCAATATCACAGTAGTATTGCATTATCAGCTTTCTCCAGCTCCTCTGCCAAGCGACAGAGGGACCAGTGCGGGGAAAATACAGACGGCTGGTCTACAAGAGTCGGAGATAGAGGCCCTCACATTGAAATTTGAACGACGGGCGAGGTCTGTAAGGTCAGGAGAGTCTGAAACCGAGAAGGAATTCAAGATCCTCTTGCCAATAAATAGGCATAGGGCATGAAAAGCTGCCGCAAGCTAATGACTAGATCGTACCGAAGAAAAATGTCGCCCTGGGTGGGCCCCATGTACTTCACGAAAGGTTCGATTTCGCAGTGGAGTTTTCAGGACATCGAACGTGAGAGGGAGAGTCGTGAGGAGAAAGCAGACGGATATCAACGATAGGTGCTGGGAAGACCCCGATCCATTCTTTTGCGGCATCCCGGAGGCATGCTATCAACCGCCGTTACATCCTGGAACTTGCCCAGAGCTCAGCTAGCTGCTAAAGAAGAGAAGAAGGGGCCGTTGTCAGCTAATTGGCAGCTGGGGTCATCGGTGTCAGCAAGTACTGCGCGCACATGCGGACAATCGTCGGCAATCCGGGAGTTCGTAGTTCCAGGAATTATGCGGTGTCTGTGAGAGAAGAAATGCCTTCCTTCGAAGCTTGATTATGCATGTCACTCTGAGCGCAGTCTAGGTTTCGTCGGTGATATGGAGGGTTAGTTCCCCGCAGTCAAATTGAGTCCATAAGTCTTGATTGAAGAGGACACTCACGTATGTAAGGAAGTGTCAAAAGGGTCAAAAATCGTTAGAAGTTTTACCAACGTGCACCCTTCCTGATCTAAGCTACCTCATTAATCCGAATCGTGACCAGGATGTTCGCCGTTGGATAGTATGGGCGGAGTTCGAGTTCTCAGCTACCCCTGCTTTGCAAGTTCAATTCCTCCCCCCCANATTACTTGCAGTGGGTAACTACATGTACATCCACCCAGAGTGCAAGATGCTCACAGTTGCAATGGTGAGCACGTGCATCTTATACTTGAGGGAAGAGCAGATAACACCTTAGATTGTCGTCAACGGAGGAAACTCAACTCCAAGCTCAATTACAGAACAGCGTCATGTCGCCATTTTTGTTGGCTTATTCAGAAAAGGCGAACAGCCAGAAAAAAATAAAGCATCTACATTTTGCATTTAGCTATAAAAGGAGTAGTGCTGTGGAGAGCACGCCATGTGCGCACTCACCGTTGACTCCTTCCATCTCCATTCTCCAGAACGGGAGTGAGACTCTCATGGACTATCTCTGTATTGAGGAATGTGTGCAGCTGCCCAGGCTTGACTCTCCATTCCATCTCCATTTTCTAGAACGCTCCAGAACAGGAGTGAGTCACCATCCTGACTCTCATGGACTCATGGACTCGGCTGCATTCGGCATATATCTGGGTATAAAGGTAGCCTACCCATCTTCTGTATCAAGGAAGACCCCCCTTCTACTCCCATCTTACCAGGTTCACCAATGCCTGGCAAAAAACGTTGCAGAGTAAAGGCTGCTGGAAATCCTATCTACAACCCTTCACATGCTCCGGCAGTGAACACACCCCAACCTCCAAGAGGGAATGAAAGTTCGATCAACAAGCCCCTGCCATCATCCTGTACTCAAGACATAACTGTAGTTGACACCATGTCAGCTTCTCCTCATATTCCTCCCAACCATGCATGGCCTACCGCCTGTCCCACCACCAAAGTAAACACACCTCCCCCTTCCCCCCACGACCCTGGATTGTCACCATCCAGCCTGCCATCGGGAATGGGAAGTCCTAACAACACTAATGCACCAGGACCAATGGTGCCCATTCCAAACACCTCATTTTTCTCTGGCGCCCATGACTTTTCCATGGGCGCTTTGAACCAAACCAACATTTACGCCAAACAGGCCTGGGTGACAATAAATGTTTCGACACCATCACCAGCTGCAGAAATGCAAAGGAAAGGCTGGAAGAAAAAACCCAAGATAATACCCAGGAAGGGACAACCAAACCCTCCAGTGAACAGCCCAGATCAGTTGTCTTCTCAACGGTCTGAAGATTATCATCAAGGGACACTGCGGCAGCAACCGGCTGAGCAGGTCGATAACCCTGGCAAGCACTCCCAGAACATCAATCAGAAAAACGGCGACTGTTATCACGATGATGGCATGAACCCATCTTCCTCTGGCTCATCTACCAAGAGGAAGAGGGACAAGTTTGAAGATCAGGCCGAAAGACCAAGACGAAAGAGGTGGCCATCACGAAAGGATGAGCAGTAGCCGGAACTTAGGAAGGCCCGAAAGCGAAAGGAATCTGCTTGTAACTAAGCAGGCAACAAGGGCGTATAGCCAGGCAATACGTTGAAGACATATGCAGAGAAAACAATGGAGGACACAGCACATATGAGTGGAAATGGGGGAGATGAAAGAAATCAATGGGACTCGGACACTGGCACGGCATTGATGGGGGGNATCAGTGTATACTAGTTTCGTTTGATCCAAACTTGTACCTCTGTCTGAAGTCACGGCCAAACCTCGAATCTCAACGGCGTTCATCCGAACGTTCATTTGTTTTCTTTGTTTACCCTTCAACTTCCAATTCCTCGAAATATTTCTGTTTCTTGAAACGACCCGCAGTGCAGAATCTACCTTCATTGGCTTCCGAGTCTAAGCCAAGATTTCAGGGGGCCTAAGTCTGGCGTGCAGGGTGCAAGGCGGGAGAATACTAGCAAATGCGAGCCTCCGCCTGTATGCCATCGATAGCCTTGCGACATCGGACAAAAGCCCTTGTATGATTCTTATTTCGTATTCGCAGAATTAGACTCGTAGTGACTTCCCTGCTCAATGAGAATCAATCTTGTCGATTCTTCTGAGCCCTTGTGAATATTTGAGGCGGCTATGGGCCTTCATACTCCGAACGGAAGGCTCTATCCAGAATCGTAGGGAACGGCCGGAAGGATTCCTGCCCTTCGGACTCACCAGCCGACAATACCCCGTCGACCTCCAAAAACAACCAACTCTTACCAATAAGAAAACCTTCATTGACGACGACATCAGCTTCAGGATCCATAACAGCATACCCACCGCTTCCTCGTTCAAGTCTTATCTCCATAGCCTGAAGCCTTCCCACAACCCCTCACAGGGTTTGGCCGTGCCCACCCCAACCTCCAAGAGAGGATGCGAACGAGCAGCCGTCATCGTCCTGTACTCAAGGCATAGCCCTTGGTGATACCACGTCAGGTACTCATCGTTTCCCTCCCCAACACGGCGCAGGACCCACGTCCTGTCCCGCTGCCGAAGCGAACACACCTCTGCCTTTCCCCACGACCCGGGATTGTCGCGGTCCAGCCTGCTGCCCAGAACGGGGAGTCCTAACGACACTGACGCACCAGGACCAACAGTGCACGTTCCACGCCAGTCATTTCTCCCCGGTGCTCACGACTTTTCCATGGGTGATTTTCATCAAACCAACATTGGTACAGCAAATTATTATTTTATGCGACAACCGCCCGTAACCGATGGTACCTACTCTGGGCAATTCCACGTTTCAAGGATGAACAGTGACCATGTCAAATTTCCAGGACCGAACACCTTGTTGGCAGCAACCATAACCAACACTCTACATCATCCCGTCGTACAACACAATATCCCTAATTCAAGAGGTACAGGCCTTCAGAGTGCCCCTTCTCAGCCTACCCAACCTCCTTTCAAGCGTCAGACGGGAACCAGCACAGAATGTTCTGCTTCTGAAATGCCAGCTCATCCATTCAACGGTGCTCCCAACCATGTCCCAACAACCGCAATTGCCTTGAACGCCCTACCCTCCGGTCAGACCACTCCTTCCACAACTGAGGGCATGCTGTTATGGTATCAGACTTTAGCCAACTGGCGACAAGAACTTGAGGCTCATCTCGAGATTCAAGCGTACAAGTCTTTGCTGGAGCTGATGTCAAAGACAACTCTACCAGAAAGTCCCTACCAGCAGGCACCATGGGTCCAAAGGATGCAAACGCCACCGGAGGCAACAGAAGGACACGATATGATGCCACCATCACCAGCTGCAGGAACCCAAGGGAAAGGCCAGAAGAAAGAACGCAAATCAAGATCCTGGAAGGCACGACCAAATCCTCCAGTGAACAGCTCGGACCAGTTGTCTTATCAACGGTCTGAGGAACATCGTCGAGGGACGCTGCTGCAGCAACAGGCTGAGCAGGTCGATTACCACGACAATCACCCCCAGAACATCAATCAGAAACATGGCGACCATTATCGCAGTGGTGGCGTAACCCCATCTTCCTCTGGCTCCTCCACCAAGAGGAAGAAGGACAAGTTCAAGAATCGAAACAGCCCGGCTAAAAGAGCAAGACAAAACGAAAGGATAAGCAAAAGCTGGCCTGTAAGCGAAAAGGAACGTACTTGCAGCTAAACACGCAACAAGGCCGTATAGCCAGGTGGTACGTTGAAGACACATGTGGAGAGAACAATGGAAGACACGGCACAGATGAGGGGAGATGAAAGAAATCGATGGGCAGATGCTGGCACGATATGGGAGGGATCAGTGTATACTAGTTTCGTTTGATCCAAACATTTACCTCTGCTTGACGTCAACAACGCTAATGGGCTCGGTCAAACCTCGGATTTGCAAATGTTCATTTGTTTTCCTCAATTACCCTCCAACTTCCAATCTCTCAATACTTTTCCGTTTCTTGCAAGGACCCGCGATATCGAATATGACTTTATTGGTTTGAAGATAAGATCCCGGGGGGCTTAAGTCTGGCGTGGAGGATAGGTAGCTAGCCTTGCGACATCGGACAAAATCCCTTGTAAGACGGTGTACATACCAAGATCCCTATTGTCTTTCCTGGAGCTGAGTCTTATTTCGCATTCGCAGAATTAGACCCGTAATAACTTCCCTGCTCAATGAGAGTTGATCTCTTGTCGACCCTTCTGGGCCTTTGCGATATTTTGAAGCGGCTATGGCCCTCATACCTCGAACGGAAGGCTCTATTCAAGATCGCAGGTTACAGCCGGAAGTACTCCTACCCTCCATACTCACCGTCCGACAACACCCGATCGACCTCAAAAAATAACCAACACTTTCCAACAAGAAATCCTTCGTTGACGACGATGTCATGTTCATGAGCATACAAACCACCTCCTTATTCATGGGCAGCTCCTCGGGCGCTGTACCAGTCCCACACCCCAAGTAGCCATGTTACGGACTTCTCGCACTGCTCCAGGAGCGTGCGTCACAATATCCGGATGCCTCAGTCCTACAGCTTTTGGCAAGGAGGTCCTTCCCCGCTCGGAAAACCCACCGTTTGACGAGAAAGTCGACGACGAGCTGTTATGGTGAGGACCGAACACAGGTATCTTTCATGGACGCGCCAACCTCCGGTAGAACGCCTACAGAGACCACTTTATGCAGCCGGCGAATAAGATTGGGGGGNAAAATGGCTATTTTGAGTGCGAATGTGTTCAAGACGGAACCGGTGAGGAGTTCAAGGAGATTGAGGAGATCTAGGATCAATCCTGCGACAGATGTTGCATTTTTGCAGAAGCTACCATGTATCCCGAGGATGTGTGCCATATTTTGGAGGGTACACATCAGTTTACGCTTTTCCAAGGTTAAATATGTGATTAATGCAGGTTTTCTGTTTCTTTCCTATTCGACATAGTAGCTGACGATATGATCTACCTATAGGCGGACGGGATTGGCGGGTCTGGTCTGCTCAAGAAGCTGGTGACGACCAACTCCCTGATCTTCAAATCGAAGATATATCCCGAACGGCAAACGTAACCTTCGCCCTGTCCAACGGCTCTGACAATGTTCGTTATTAAGTTGGATTCACTACGTCCCTGCTCCTTGGACTTATCTGATGCCATTCGCTGAGGTCTGGATGCCCATTTTCTTCCGATAAGGTCAGTGCAAGCATTACTACACAGACACAGATAATCGACCGACGTTCAATCTCGACATCCACATGGTCCGATCGTCAACGATAACCCAACGGAAACATCTCCTTTAGAATGTCCGAGCGAAGAGGACCAGCCCTTCTCCACGCAAAAGTGTACCTTCCAGAATCACTCGTACCTTCCAGTAATCACCGAAATGACGGATCTCGACCTCCGATCCTTCTCCCCGACATGCAAGTCCTGTTTGTGGCGATTCACGTTAGTACCTCGTCAAAATTCGAAGAAATATTGACGCAAGAATGTACTCACAGCGCCAAGTAAACCGCTGTCTCTATCCTCTCCCCGTGAATTGTAATTGTACTCGCGATCGATAGAGGACGAATCAGAGCCTGCTATCCTCGTCCGAGTCGCCCCTGCCTGCAGAGACACGCCCGGAGTGCTGAATATCGTATCCAGCACGGGTGTCGTGTTGGTTCGATCGGCGGTTTCGCTCGTTATGACTTCAATGTCTTGGGCAGCTCTTCCGACAGCCTCTTGGAACAGAATGCAAGCCGAGGCTAGGCCCTATACATCGACACGCTTGAGCGGCTAGTACTTATAATAGACCCGGAAAGACCTACGGCCATTTGAGGTAGGAGAGAGCGGATAACGTGCTAAAGAACGGTTGTCAATGCCAGTCAAAAGGAGTACGCGGTTCGGGAGAGACTCACGATCCGAAGCTCAAGGTCAATAAGAAGGAACATAGTGAGAAGAACCCCTCCGTCAGCGCTGGGCGCAAGGAAAGCTTGGGTCAGAACCATGGTCAATTTGAATGGATTTTGTTACATACAATGCGCCAAGGCGGGTATAAGCCCTTGTTCTAACATGTGGACCATGCAGCGCCTTCAGTTGTCTCGACATCCAGTACGTTCTTCCAGCTGCCAATAAGAACATACTTCAAGTTAAGATGAAGGGGTATGAATGGTTGCTAACCCCCACGCACCGATCAATCCTCCAAGGGCAGCCATGAAAGAGAATCTGAGCTTTCTGTATATCGTGCCGTACAAGAAATCCAGAGATCCACTCTCTCGCCAGTAAGCGATGGTGAAACCATACGCTATGTCCATGAGAGCGTGTTATCGAAAAGAAGAACGATTGTTACATAGCCGACGTACCGGTCAGGCAAAAGGTAGCGAACCAAGCCACACGAGCGACGCATGTCATCCTATTCCACAGTCGAAGGAGCCTCCAGACCTAGGCAAGATATCATCACGGTGAATTTGCGTTTTCGCATCACCAGACTCACCACTAAACACTGGGAGACGGCTCTTCAAGCGAAACGCCATTAACAAAAAAGCAACAGACACGGATAATAAAAGGACTTCACGCACGATGTAACCATATCGAGCGACAAGCGAATCCTCAGCAAATTGTCGGGGTATCCCAGTGTGCTGTCGTCTGCGTCGGTAGCGCCTACGACAACGACGATCACGTCGAAAACAGACGCCGCGCTCACCACCAAATACATGAAAACATTGATTCCGAAAAGGGTCCATTTATGGGCTGGTTTCAGTATAACTGTGAACCCCGCAGATGCGATGAACATCAAAGTGTAAAATCCTGTACCAAATTTTCAATTTCGAGCATACACCCATTATCGTAAACGAACGAATCGACAGAGAGTGCAAGGGCTCGACAAACCGTGCAAGATACACTGGACCTTCAAATTTCGAACATCATAATGAGATCAAATCAGACCGTGTCCAGATTGTATGATCAAAACGAAGAAAACTACCCACCATCGCCGAAGCCAGAACGATCCTTTCCTTGGGCTCGTTTACCCCCATGATACGTCCCAATCGCCGTGTCACGGATCGTCAAACGAGCGTCAAGACGCCACAAAGCCGAATTGAATCGATATACAGGCACGGGCACAGGGACGTCTATCGTGAGTGGCACGTAGATCAGCGAGAAGGGCTCGGAGCCAAGGGGCCAAGACGCAGACCGGTGAGAAATCGATGCAACTCACCGTATATATGTCATTATTAGACGCACGCACGCTGCATGTTTTTGGATCAAGATCCTATGTAATCGTCCCTCAATGTTAGGGTCCGGAGTAAGGAAGAAGAAGCGAGAGTGGCTGACGGGAAGACATGAACACGCGGCAGTGTTGAGCTTCAATTTGAAATCGTTAAACAAGGTTAAAAGCTGAGTGGAGCACAGGGCGTCCACCTGCAGGCCAGCGCGAATAAATGGATGCTCCATCCTATTATTGTAAACGGGACCATTCAAGAAAGGCGACTGAAGACCAGATGCTCAAAATCAAACGGTGAGGCACCGATGGCATCAAGATCGGAGACGTCGTGCCGGTCAATTTAAAAGGTAAAGTTCTTCCACCTCGCCGCTGAATGTCCTATTCAGCAATCAAGCGGCGCGAGTTACGGGAAGTAGATTTCAGTTCAAAATTCCCCGGCGACCGACTGCAGGGTTCAGATTGAATGACCGTTGTTTGACTCCCTGTCTATCACCAGCGGTTAACTCCGTCAAAATAGGCATGAAACCAGAACCCTAGTCGGAGTCTCGGGATCATAGTCTTCGCCAAAAAAGTGTCTCGAAGGACCAAGAAGTACTTGTCCTCCCTAAAAGAAAGTGCTCCTGCCTAGCACTGGGAGGAACTTTCGGCAACGCGAATAAGACAGGAAGCTTGGAGGATGGTGGCGTGCTGCGTCGTGGGCAGCGGTATGAAGGAATTAAGTCATCTGGTCGAGCCGAGCAGAGTATATACTCAGAGGGCTTTGGAAGTGACCTCCATTGAGGGCAGATTGCCGTCTTCGTCAAACACATGGCAAAGAAGTAATCCACGGGACGCTGGCTCGACCGCGCAGCAGCCACGTTGTGAATTTAGTTGCCGAAGATCCTCCCAGAACTTTAAAAATGTGCCAATCCGGAAGGTCACAGTGAAAGGACGTAAAGCAGCCACAGCTATGGCTAAACAACCAAATCGCCAAACACCTGAGACACAAGGGACCATAGCGGGAAGAAAGGGGTCTAGACGCAAAGACACCATTAGAGGGTCGAGGCTACCGCGAGGTCAGCTGCGCCCCGCGTTGTGGGTTTAAAATCCAAGACTACATCAGGTTAGAGGGAATCGTGAGCATCGTGATAAGCGTATAGAGTACGACGAACCAAAATCTCACCAATCCCGGGGGATCGAAGGGGAACACCACGAAGGTGGAAAATGTCGAAAAAAAAAAAAAGAAAGAAAAGAAAGAAAGAAAGAAGCTGGGTCGAAAAATTGGGCAGAACCCAGAAGACACTCGACGCACTCTCGAGCTCGGTGACTCCCCCTCCTTCAGATAACGCGTTAAATCTGCAGCTTGCTCCAGCGGTAATAAACCGCGACCCCAAGGGATCACGATCTTTCCCTCCGTGACACCACGCCAAGGCAGTGAACCAGAGATGCATGACACCTTCAGAAACCAGAGTAAACGATCTATTGAATGCCCAACGCTCGCCTCGTCCCACAGCAACGCCAACGATCGTATCCGGCAATCTTGCACGGACTCGCCTGCGGGGAGCGCAAACCACCTTCCACTCGTATCGGACCTTACGCTGGTCCTATCCGTATCGATCATCCAACTTCCACAATCCAGCGAGCCTATCGACAAAAGATCACATGCGGCATAGCCAGAGGGTTGCTATAGTGTCCAACTGTGCCTCGAGAAAGAATGTCTGCTGCCAGCCCCGAAGGATCTGCAGCTGCACTGGAAGGAAAAGCAACCGGGCATATAGACCTTCGACTCCACGACGGACTGCCTAGTCACGAAAGGTAGCGACGCAGCAGAGGAACAGGAGTTGTCACGCGAAGCAAATAAAAGTGGAAAGAAGACAAGCGTCGTGGTGTCGGAGGCAGGCATAGATCGCAGGGGTTAATGGCTTCAGTGCGAGTCCGGTCTTTGCGAGGGAATATCCCAGCATCCAGTTCTGCGGCTCAAAATTTTAAGATCACAAGTTCAGCATCCAGGAAGAATGATATGAGCAAACAGAGCGAATAATGCCTTGAGAAGACATCCTTTCGAACTGAAAGGACTAGAAACGGGGTTGCTTGAGGTGTCCTGCCTGTACGGAGCCGAGCCGTTGCAGCTCCACGATCACTTCCACGTTGTAAGACGACCGGCGCAGCACTATCCTGTGTGTCCCATTAACACCCAACCGAATCCCACAAGTGCCGTGATTCCCACCCACACGTACCCAGCCAAGCTATTGCGTACCCACGCTTTTGTAACACCGAGAAGTGGCAACAGCGTTGCTTTGCAAAGCCAACATACTAAATGCGGGTATTATCTGGCGAAAAGAGAGGAGTTTGGACAGTGTCCAGAGAAAAGAGTCGAAAGACCCAGGTCCCGTTTATCCGTTCGGAACGTACGTTGAAGTGGAACGGGGCCGTACTAGAGCGACTTCCTGCGTGAATGACGGCAACAAAAGAGGACAAGTGGGCGAGCGATTATGACGCTTGAAGCATCTGTGCGGTGCCCGTGTATGCACAGTTGCGTCAGTGGACGTATATAGTGTGTGTGACCTACTTGTCAAGTGGAAGACTCTCAAGAGTCCATGACGCCCTCTAGTACTTTGTCATACTAGTTCTGAGTCCCAGCTTTCGATTCTGCACGTTTCTGGTAGCACCTTCTTTAATGAGACCATCATGTCTGTCCGCAGTATAACAGCGCGAAGTTGTTTGTACCGGGTTCTGCGGATGAAAGCCATGGGCTCTAAGAGGCGACACATGCGAGAACCTGTACGAAGCTGAGAGACATCTTCTCGAAGGCGAGCCCATGGCTTCGTCGACTCTTCAACCCAGGCTTAATCTGCAGGCTAGCATAGATCAAGCAGAGCACATTCCAGAGAGAGGAAAAATGAAAGGTTCCAGTAGAGTCTTCACAGGTAAATTTGCCTTGGCCCACAATGCAATCGTGCATCGTGCCCAAATTTCAGCCATGCCACAGAGTATCGCTTGAGCTCTCCACCGTCTGAGCGCAGCGTCCAACATTCCCGTGCAAAATGAGGACAAACCGGTACCTCTAGTAACTTAGGGTTAGACGACACCCGAAGGTGAATCAGATTGGCTGGGGTCGGTGGGCAAAAGGGGGCCCTCSAGAGAAGCTAAAGAGCAGGGTTTTCAGGAGCTTAGGAGGATAGAGGCCGCGAAAGCAGTGTGCAGAGGGAAGAGGGATTAGTGGAGGCGTGGGTGGCCGCNAAAAGCGCGTCTTGRTGCCAAACAACGCGACAGCAAAACCAAACAAAGACAAATAGAACGAACATGGCGCTCGAGCGTCTCCATGATATACACCCAAGTTGCGTGTACTTTCTAGCAACTTACAGGCCCACACTTCCGAGTTGTATCCGGTTGTCTTACTCTCTCTAAATCCCCATCCTCTACCTTGAAACTTCTTCTCTGCCAGTTGGTCGCCTCGGTAAGCGTGGCTCGCGAGTTACAGCCTGAGCAAGCGACGAAACGATAGACCCACTTTACAGAAATCACCATAGTTGATCTTGTTTACCATACGAACAAAACTATGGCAGGAGGCTGCATTTCATTCTATCTCAACAAGCTCTGGTTAAGTCAACCGTGTGCCAGTGCGTCATTGAATATATACCACAGGCTAAGATGTACGACAGCATTACCAATTTCTCACTTCCTTCCTTAAACTTCAAGCATGGGCAATTGTCACCATATTTCCAAAGAATTAATGTTGAACATACACCTTGCACCTAATTAAACATCCATCCTATCCCTAGCTCCGTGCGGGATCCATGTGAAAAGCAGGTTGCTTGGATCCGGCGACGATGCTGAGCTGTTGTTGGTTGAGAATGGACGCACTGGTGGTTGGTGGTTGTTACTGGCTGAGACGCGCTGCTGGTTGGCGGTTGAGAATCAAACGCAGCTTACTATATTGGGCATAGTTTCGTTTGTACAGCTCCACAACTGAACAATATCAACTACAATGGATTTCTGTAAAGGGGGTCTACCGTTTCGCCACTTGCTGTACTAGGCCGCTCGACAACTCGGCCAAATAGGATCCATATCGGGCTGGATAACAACGAGATGCTGTTGAGCAAGTTGGCCGGCTCCCTCACCCGTCGATATGATAAGTAACTTCCATGGCGCTCGCAACTTTCAGGTCGACAGACTCAAAATTGTCACAAACATACCCTCTTCTTCGGCAGTGAGCCCGCTGAAGGGTGAGTGGCTCCGTCCTGCTCAATCCGGGCGCTGGTGGCTGATTCTAAAATTAATGTCCAGAGCTCGAGTCGTACATTGCACCGGAAGCCATATACGACTCCGCAGAGCGTTGCGATGCCCCTAAATGCCACCCAGAGACTCGAATTGCCGTTCAAGGCGATCTCTACGGTTGGATCAGGCACGGAGATGCGGACAATCCAAGCAAGATGAAGTGGGTTACTGGGCCTGCGGGCACAGGGAAAACTGCCGTTATGGGCTCACTTTCAGAGCGATGCAACAAAGAGGGATTCCTTGGGGCATCCTTCTTCTTTTCATCGACAGGGACGATTGGCCGCCGTAGGAAGACCGCCTTTGTGATGACTATTGCTTACCAGCTGGCGCAGCATCGGCAGGTCTTAAGGGACGCAATCGCCGAGGCTATCGAAGAAAACCCCATCGTTTTCAAGAAGAATCTTCATGTGCAAATGGAGACCCTCCTGCTAGCACCTCTACGAAAGGTTGCGGGCGATTCCAATGGATCAGGGTTGTGGGGAGCGATCATGGTCGACGGGCTGGACGAGTGCGAAGCCGAGCAATATGGCCTGGATTNCMGASKCANYTWMGCCGAGGRYACTTTASRRKCCTGRWWCGRRSSCAAGANMGAKKWCCATCATGMCACCGGCTTCGTTCCGTCATTCGGCTGTTTCAGTTACTTTACTAGTGCCTCTCGTGGCTCCGCTTCATTTTGATTCTTCTCGTTGCCTGCCGAAATGCCTCGGCAGCTGCCGTGCGCAGCATCGGCCGCTTCCCACAGGTTCAGACTCACCAAAACCCAGAACGCAACCAATCCTGAAACGAACGAAAGAAGATGACCAGTCGGAAATTCTGCAGGTTTTGCATGAAGCATCGTTGGACGCCAGCTTCCCGTTCCGTATCATCGTCGCCAGTCGTCCAGAGCGAGTGTTTCGTCAATTTTTCAACCCGCAAGATCCCGCTGTGTTTTTTGCGCCCAAGCTCGACTTAAACGAAGGTTACGACGTCGACCCCGACATCACCCTTTACTTACAATCTCAGTTCAGCCAAATTCGGCGTCGATACAATCTTCCTCCTTCATGGCCACCTCCGGGAACCATTCGGACTTTGGTGAAGAATGCATCAGGGCAATTCATTTACGCTTCCACCATCATTCGCTTCCTCGACATGGGTGATAGAGCGCCTCCACAGACTTTGCTCAACGCCGTCCTGGGAATAAAAATAAAGATAACACAAACATCGAACCCACTCAAACAACTTGATGCATTATACTCACATATCTTGGAATCGAGTCCAGATCCGTATATCGCAGTCCTGTGGATACGGGGTATCGAGGTCTTAAACAGAGGTTCGCGTCGCCTGGGGACTAATGTTTCTATATCCGCTCTCTTCGTGAACCTTTTACTCCAAACAGAGAGCGGCGAGGCGGAGCACATTCTCGGAAACCTTCATTCACTTCTTCGGATCCCACCTTCCATCGACCATTGGACTCCTTATGGTGTTTACCACAAATCCCTACTAGACTTCCTTCTCAACCCCGATCGTTGCCAGGGTCTGTACGTTGAGGGGGGGAAAGTCTCGACCTTTGTATGGGATGGCTTTATTCGGTTATGTACGAGTGAGTCTCTCAGCTACTCTTTTGTAGGAGCTTTAATTCTGATAAGCTAAAGACAGCAGCCTTGCCAAATTGTCCTACCTCAAAAAGTTCCTCTTCAACATGATTTACCTGCATCCGTGGGTTACACAGGGCGCAGCACGATCCACGGTCCTTCCTCCACCAACCAGCATTGATTGGTGGGTATCGACGATCATCGCACCCGGAGAACCAATGGTGTCGGAGCATTTGCACCATCTCTGTCTTTGGGAAATGTTCCAGGCTGTTCACGTTTCAGTGCGTGAAGATTCGCTGTTTTTTTTTTCCGAGCTACTCGAACTAAACAATTCTTTTCCTCATCATGCGAACCTTTAGTGCCCTTGGTATCGTTGCAAACCGGCGTGTAGAGTTTGGAGCAAGTCAATTCTGCTCCATTTGGGAACAGTTACCTGGAGGGCACCAGGATTGTTTTGGCCTTTACGAGGGAGTGAATATTCACGCAGGAGGTTCGACCTGTTGGCGAATAGAGTAATTATAACTCCATGAGCTCACACCCTTTCCATCTCTACGCATATGCCAATAGATCGAGGAATGGGAGAACACGAACTAACTTCCCTTTCTGCATTGTCTTCTATTATCACATCTTTAAAGCTTTACGACTCGGAGTCATGTCATCTGCTATCCTATTCCCACCTGCGAGTGTAATGCCTTTGACTTTCTGCCGCAAAGCGTATCCTGGGTTGATAGAAAGGGATATGAAGATGGGCGAAATTGATGGGCTCTTGGGTGTACATATAGGATACCCAGTGTTGTGTTGTTTCCTTCGATCCAAACAATTTTATCAGTTCCCTTTGTTCCACAGGGAGATAGAGCGAGTGCCTAAACTATTGGAGGACAATAAAGGAAATCTTCGTAGAATTCAGGGGTGTCGGTTCGGGCTAGAAACCCGGAAATACTGTGAAGGAGTCTGGATGATCTGTGCCTGTTCGAAGAAGGCACATCAAAGCCGCCTGGTGGCAGTAGATGCCGAGATTCATACTTGGAAGCTCAACGTCCATCCGCTACTCATAACGAAGGCCTGGCTATCGAGCAGCATGGCTCTGACTGACTTCCAGAACGCGGTCACCTGAAATTCGCCTGCGCTCCGAATTTGGGAGCCAATGACTCGCACCTGGAAGTTTTCTTGGCCTTGTCACTACATGAGAACCTATCTTCTGCTTGGAAACAGGAACAGTATGGTGCAAGATATCGATGGAAACTGTGGCGGTGTGAGATGGATGACCGTGACGGCCGATGCCTGTGTTTTGTCCGATACGCAATCCTAGGGAAACTCGAGGATTTATGCGAACTTGCTGACATCTTCCATCATCTCGCCAAGCAAGGCTCTTCGGACTGGGGAGCTGCCAGTGATCCTTTGCAAATTATTGTTACCTCGGGTTAGCATGCCCTGATCGCCGAAAATGACAGCGTTGTTTCTCTCTCGCATTTGGCTTGCTTTACAGTACGAAATTCAACGCGTATTTATTCTTGTCATTCGTCTGCATCTCAATCCCTAATACATCGATGAACGCAACTGTTTTTGTCCTACATAGTATCGGACCAAGTATAGAGCCGAGTGTTGCGCGGCCTTCAATGTGCCATCTGGGGGTACCAGATAACTCAGCCACAAATTCTTCTCACGCACCCTTTACTTCCACCTCGATTTCGTCGGCGACGTCGACGTCGACAACGACCTCGCAAACACTCGGCGGGGCCATTTTATGGACGAAGACAGGCCACAACGGACCTTGTACAACCCCTCGCCACGGTCCGCGACATCTGCCATCGACCTATCGGCAACTCCAGCAGGACTTGGGGGCTCTCTTAACCACCCTTCCGCCCCGCCTTCTCCGTCGTTGGAAGTCTCCACCAGCCGGACAGCGCGGAGAAGAACAAGCTGGGGAAACAGGGCATCGCTTGATGCTACCTTCGAGCTGGAGAGAACCAATGCATCGGCCGGGCGGGACCCACTGCAGGCAGGGGGNAAGAATTTGGACGGGCGGAACCATGGTGTCGTCGCCGCCAGCGATAGGAAARGACGATCCGTTCTACGACCCRGCGTGGAGGAGGGATACAAATTACTCCAACGACTCAAATTACAACTACTACTCTTCCCATGAAGCCGGTCCTTCAAGAATTTCGCTTGTGGACGCACAGAGGGACGACGACGAAGCTCACTTGACCACCAACATGTCGCAGATTGCTGGGACGAGCGGAGGCAAGGAGGGTTTCCAACCCCTTTCACCCTCTTCGTCTTCGGAGGATCCTGAAATCACTGGAGCAACATCCATGATGTCGCCAAAATCGAAACGGAAGACGAATGCGAAGCGATACAGCGTCACACCATCTCCTTTGAAGTTGGGCGAGAGCGCGGTGAAGACGTTGAGGCGGATGTCGTTGCGGGTGGTGAACTTGGCAGGGACGGGTATGGCGGACCAGCTACGGCTGAATAACACCGAAGACGAAGACCAACCACTGTCCTCCAGGAGCAAGAAGAGTTTCAAGGATGACGACGACGTCGAGGGACCAGATTTGAAGCAGGTTCTACCAATACGAGGCCGGACACTGGGTTTCTTGGGGGAGAACAATCGACTGCGGCTTGCCCTTTTTAATTTCCTCGTGCATCCCCTCACGGAGCCGCTGATACTCATCCTCATTATCGTCAACGCCGCCGTTCTGACAGCGCAAGCCTTCCCCTCCATAACTCTTCCGACTGCCAATGGACCAGTGCTACCACCAAAGGTCAATGGTTACTTTCATGCCTGGGAAGACTACGTGCTATTTGGGCTGTTCATCGTATTTACGTGAGTCTACTCCTTGTCGCCGTATGCTTTCTCTGATCCGCAGTCTAGTATCGAAGCTATCGCGCGAATGGCAGTTACAGGTTTCATCTTCGACCCCGATGTCTCCATGTTCCGCCCTTTCAGCGAACCCAAAGGCAATGAACCGTATATGCCTGCTCAAGGGCCTGGCCAGAACGGAGTGTCACGGCAAGCATCGCTCACTCGAGGAGGATCCATCACGCACCGTATCCGACAGATACAGTCAACCCTCATTCGACCGTTCGCACTATCCTCTCGACCCCCCATGACACCATTCCCCCCTTCTTCAGCCCATCTGCAGCATTCTGCTAATGGTAACGGTCACCTTCAAGTGCCTCAAAACGATATGCACCATTATAACGACTCTCACTTTATGCAACGCATTAAAGACGCAGCATCCAATGTTCATCACACGATTCGTGACCCCAACACACCTACATTCCTTTCCCGAGCCATGCGTTCCGATAACACGCAAGACGAACTCAAGCTTCCATTCCGGCTGAGCATCAACCACCTCCACGACAAGACTCATCGCAACGTTCCCTATCTCAGGCAAAGTTGGAACCGTATCGATTTTATTGCGGTCGTCAGCTTCTGGATCATGTTCGGTTTGGCAATGGCCGGGGTGGAGCGAGGGACGTACCATATAGGTGTCTTCCGTGCGCTGAGTGTGATCAGAACGGCGAGGTTGCTTAGTATCACCTCGGGTACCACGGTACGCTCCCTTCATCGTCTTTGCAAAGATACATCCTGATGATATATCACCACATAGACCATCATGCACTCCCTCAAAACGGCACGACCACTACTTGCCAACGTCACTTACTTCGTGCTATTCGCCATGATTCTATTCTCGTGAGTGCACGAGCCCTCGTTCAGAGTATGGACTCGTCTCAATTTTTTTCTAGCATCATTGGTGTCCAGTCGTTCAATGGTTCACTCCGTCGTTCGTGCTTCTTGAACCCGACGCTTGGAGAAGACGAGATTCTCTTAGACAACCAATTTTGTGGGGGATATATAGATCCTCAAACACTACAGCCTATCGGTTACCTCTCCCCCTCCAAAAACACGAACTCACGCGTCGTGAAGGGATATATATGCCCCCTTGGACAGATTTGCAAGGTGCGTGCTCGCCCTCGTTATCGTTGGTTGATACATGCCCCTTACCTTGCTGGTTTTCTAGGAAACTGTCAATCCAAAAAACGAGCTAGAAAGCTTTGATGCTATCCACTTTTCGGCGCTTCAGGTTATTATTATCGCGACTGCCAACGGGGTATGTTTTTCGGTCGCCTGTGTGTAGGTTGTACGCGTTGCTGACTCACGATTGCAGTGGACCCCGTTGATGTACTCTATGATCGACTCTGAGTTCTTCGTTTCATGCTTCTTCTTCATTATCGGGATCATCGTGTTGAATTTCTGGCTTATCAACCTGTTCGTCGCTGTCATCACGAACAGCTTTGCCGCCATCCGTGCTGAAACAAAAAAGAGCGCTTTTGGTGCTGCTCCGTGAGTTGTCGCGTTCACGTTGGCTATTTCCTCCCCGTCGTGCTAATCCTATCCTTCTAGGCTTGTCCAGACCGAGAAAGATGGGGAGGACGGCTGGGCGATGGTCGAAGGCCGGAAATCCGCTGGATCCAATATGGCTAAACGAATATACGGCTACACCAAATGGTGCTGGGTCCTGCTCGCCCTCGCATCGCTCGCTCTCCAAGCCTCCAAAACGGTCGACATGACGGACAACCACAAGCGGATGCTCTACTACGGCGAGCTGGTCATCACCCTGGCGTTTGACCTCGAGATCATCCTGCGGGTGTTGGCGACCCTACCGGATTGGAGGACTTTTTTCCAGCATGGGAATAATTGGCTGGATACGTTCCTGGCGATTATTTGCTCGATTATACAGATTCCGGTCATTCAGAGCTCGAGTGTGTATCCGTGGTTTACGATTTTCCAGCTGGCGAGGTTTTATAGGGTTATCTTGGTCGTGCCGAGGATGAAGCCTTTGTTGGTGAGTCGGATCGTCGTCGTTTCTCCTTCTTCCTTTTTTCGTTTTTCTGATTTTCGGGAAACCTCAGTTGGCGGTCTTTGGAAACATGTATGGTCTGGCCAACATGACGCTCTTCCTTTTGCTCGTCAATTACATCGCGGCGCTCGTGGCGGTGCAGCTGTTGCGTGGAGATCTGGGGGGCGATACGGCTATCAACTTTGGAGAGCTGTTCAACTCGTTTTTGGCGATGTATCAAGTGTTTTCGTCGGAGAATTGGGTGGACGTGCTGTATGGCGCGGCGCAGGCGGAGATCAACCTCGGTCAGACGGCTCTTTGCCTCATCTTCATTTCGGCGTGGATGTTGTTTGCGAATTGTGAGTTTTCTTTGATTTCATCAGATCTACCGTTCGTGGAGCTCATTGTCCTTTTTTTAATCGTGTAGTCATCGTGCTCCAGATGTTCATCGCTGTGATCAACGAGAACTTTGACGTCGCTGAGGAAGCGAAGAAGGGGAAGCAGGCGTCGAATTACTGGAGTCAGCAGCAAGCGAAGAAGGGGACGTCGTCGTGGATTCGCAAGTTGAATCCGTACCGGTGGATCAAGGCCAACCCTGTCACTGTGAAAGTCGAGAACTTGCCCTCCAATCTGGTGTTGCCGATGCAGAAGACGCTGGTGCAGGACCATGGGGTGCCGAGGTCGGATGTTAGGCCCAAGCCGATGCCGGTGAGTGGTGGTTGGTGTTCAGTGTCGGTGGACTCTTGTTAATGATTTGCGTAGGCGACGACGAAGACGTTCCTTTCCAAGCGATTCAAACCTCAGCATTACTCTTCCAAGTCGCTGACGGCGCTCGAGAAGTTGTTCGCTGGCGAAGGCAGTAGTCCTCATGAGACTATTCAGATGAGCACCTTCCGAAACGGGAGACAAGAGGCTAGTGCCGATGCCTACGACGAAGAGATTGAACGTCATCTGTGAGTAATAATACAACCTTGTTGATATGGCTGTTTCTGAGCTTTGTATAGGGAACTTATCGCATCCGTGAACAACGAGGCGGCGTACAAGGAGAACGAGGACGACGAATACCAGGAACGGAGAGCTCAGAAGGCTGATTTCATGCGGGACCATCCTTCGTACGACAAAGCCTTTTGGGTCATTTCGCAGAAAAACTGGTTACGCAAGATGTGTCAGAAGGTCGTCCAGCCTGCCAGAGGCGAGCGAATTTTTGGACAACCGTACTCGCCCATCGCCCTCCCCATCTTCCAGCTCATCATCCTTCTGACAGTCATTGGTGGAATCGTCGTTGAAAGCATCGCAACCCCGGTATTCCGACGGAAATTCTATCAGGAAAATGGGTTCATTCGGGGGTCGTGGTTCGATATCGCAGAGGCGTCCTTTGGGCTTATGCTCTTTGTCGAGTTCCTGATCAAGATCATTGCAGACGGATTTGTCTTCACTCCGAACGCCTACCTGCGGAGCATCTGGAACGTCCTCGACTTTGTCATCATGATCGGGATCATCGTCAATGTCACCACTGGCCTCATCTTCGTTGGTGGTTTGTCCCGGATAACGAGGTCGCTCAAGGCACTACGGGCGTTGCGGCTCATCACCCTCATCGACAGGATGCGAAATACCTTCCAGAACCTCATCATTTCCGGCGCGATTCGTATTATGGACGCGGCTGTTCTGGCGATCCTCTACATGATTCCGTACGCCGTTTGGGGGCTCAATATCTTTGCTGGACGGATGAACTCGTGCAATGACGGGGACGTGGATGGGCTAGGGGCTTGTGTGAACGAGTACACGAACACAGTGGTTGGAGATTCGTTTGCGTTTCCTGTGCCGAGAGCTTGGGACAATCCGTCACCGTCGACGTCGTTCAATTTCGATACATTCAGGTCGTCGCTGCTCATCCTGTTCGAGATCGTGTCGTTGGAAGGGTGGATTGATGCGATGAATGTGGCGACGAGTATTACTGGGCCGAACGAGCAGCCGCAGACGAATGCGTCGCAGCTCAACGCCATCTTTTTCCTCATCTATAACCTCCTCGGCGGCGTCGTCATCTTGACACTCTTCATCAGGTATGCTACATTGCGTTTGAACTTTTGCGTTGAGTTTGGCTGATACGGATTGCGTGTTTTTCAGTATCATCATTGGGAACTTCAGTTCGAGGACGGGCTCTGCGTTCTTGACACGGGCTCAACGCGAGTGGATCGACCTCCAGAAGCTGTTCAAGCGTCAGAAGCCGTCGAAACGCCCCAAGAAGAGACCGACGAATCGATTCCGGTCGTGGTGCTTTGATCGGGCTGTGCAGAAACATGGATGGTGGTCTCGAGGGATGACGGTCTTGTTTATCCTCCATATCATTGCTCTGATGTTGGTGCTTCTTCCGCTGTTTTATGAGCGCTCGTTGACGATGTTTCTAGGAGTCAAGCCTTCTCGAACAACGAACTCGCTGAAAGGCTGAGAAGTGGGTCTTTCATGTGAAGCATATTGTCTCTTCGGATCCTAACGGCCTTTTAGATTCCTTCTTCCTGGTGCTGATGGCATTCTACATCCTCGACGTCCTCGTACGGCTATTCGGTCTACGCTGGCGGAGCTTCAAAGCCAACGGATGGAACCTCTTCGATCTGGCGGTGGCGCACGGCAGTTTCATCACCCTGCTCATCGTTCAATTTGGTCACAGTGGGTTCGTGATCAACCAGCTTCAAAAATTGTTCCTGGTCAGCATTGCGTTCAAGCTTGTTCAGAGGACGAATAGCTTGAATATGCTGTTCAAAACTGCTGTGTATGTTCTATCTGTCGACTGATTGATCGATGTGAAGTGACTGACTTGGGGGTTTGAATACAGATCGAGTTTGCCTGTGATCTTGAGCCTGTTGGGCCTTTGGCTGATCTTGTTCATATTCTTCGGGATCCTGTTCGTGGAGGTGTTTGGTTTGACGAAGTGGGGTGGAGGAGAGAGTCGGACGATTAATTACTCTTCGTTGGGCTCGGCGCTCGTTATGCTGGCTTTCCAGAGTACAGGGTACGTCCGTTCGTTCGCCCCTCATTTTCTTCTTTCGTCCCTACTCGCGATCATCTATCTAACTGAACCTGTTTTAGGGAGGGGTGGAATCAATACATGCACGATTTGTATGTCAATTTATTGCGTGTTTGATTGCACTGAAACTGACGCTTGGTTGCTTTAGCGATCTGACGTACCCCCGGTGCACCAACTCGTCGTCCACTCGAAACCTATCAGACTGCGGAAGCACGGCTTGGGCGTTCGGACTCTTCATCGCTTGGAATATCCTCAGCATGGTATCTACACTTCCTTCCCTCTCCACTAATCGTTATTCTGACTTGACCATTTGCAGTACATCTTCGTCAACATGTTCACTGGTGTTGTCGTCGAAAACTTTTCATACGTGTTTCAAGCAGCTGGGAGTGGTGCCAAGTCGATTACTCGTGAGGAGATGCGATCATTCAAGAAAGTGTGGGCGGAGTTCTCGAATCCCAAAACAGGCCATTTGGAGAGGCACAGGTTCACGGCGTTCTTTAATGTGAGCTTCCATTAATCCACACCTTCCTTCATCTTCCTCTGACATGGTTCCAATGCAGCGTTTGAGCGGAATCTTCGAAGTCCGAATCTACCCAGCAGAGTACAGCATACCTAACATCAAGTCCGTCTGCAAGTCGTCGGATCCTGCATCTTCAAGCTCCACAATGACCAAATCAGTTTCTTGGTCACCAAGGGCAAGGGTCGTCGACGATATCGACCTGAACAAACTCGATCATGTTCTAGACGGAGTCAACCTCGCAGAGATTAGGAGACGCAAGGCTGTTTATGCGCGGTTATACCATGAGGCGACGATCTCGCATGAACCTGGAGTGGGCATTTCGTTCACGAATATGCTTATACTGTTGGCGCATCATAAGCTGATTGTTGACGCGGAGGCTCTTGTGTAAGTCTGTCTCCCTTTCGCGACGTCTTCTCTCTGGAAGATGGGTTCGCGATTGTTTGAGTAAAATGCTGACAGGAGGATCTACACAGGCTCGACGATCTGGTAGTCCGAACCGAGGTCAACAAGCTGGTCACGGATCTGGTTAACCTCGATAGAGTGCGGTCGCTGTTGAGGTCCCTAACCTGCCGACGGAGGTTCCTGAGGTACCTTGAGCAGAAGAGGGCTGGAATGTATCAAGAGCAAGGTTCGTTACCTATCCCTATCCCCTCTCAATTTTACCCCCTATTCTTTTGTCTTGTGGTTCACCCTTGGCTGACTGACATCCCATCTGCAGAAATCCCATCCATCGTCGTAGACGACACAATGCCAGAAACACCAATAACACCTCCCATGTCGTCTCGGGACATCACCAACTCAATGTACGGAGGTGACTCGCCTACGCCTCGGAGGTCGCATTTCAGTATTCAAGATACGAACATGGGTATGGCACCATCGGCAACGTCGGCGTCGTTTGCGCTACACGAGCTCTCCCCGACGAATCCAGCGAGGTTACAGAGGAGTTCCCATTTGCGGAGGGGGAGCGATCATACTACAAATACGCTTTCGATGGTGTATTCGGAGAGTGGAAGTGTTAGGTCGCCGTATGTCTTTGTTCCGTTGCTTTTAGCTGGTACAAATACTGACATGCGTTGGGTACAGGCGGACATCGATGATCGAAGAGGATCCGGACGAGATTGTGAACGCGATGCAGACTTCTGTGTGGGGAGGTAAGTAGCCCGTTACGGTGATGTTCGTCGTAGGCACGTTAGCTGATGCACTGTCCTCTGTAGATTTGATGGCTGAAGCTGCGGAGCAAGAGACAGGCGTACGAAGGAGTTTCTAAACCTTCTTGAAAGGACATTCGCATTCTTGATTCATTCATTCTTTCGTCTTTTTCGATTTCTTTTATTTGGACGGACTGACTTTTTGACTTTCGGAGGGACTTGCATTCCTTTCTTTCTTGATATCTATACAACTCCTTCTTTTCATTTTTGGATCTGATATTTTAGATCGTATATATCGTCCGTTACAACATGCACTCCTATGTATTATAATTGCAACAGTATCGATCGCTAGNCTGCTTTTCCGCCGCTGTATTTATTACTAATTAAAATAATCTTCTTTCTCCTTCTCTTCTCCAGGTTCCGCATCGGGTGTTCGGGTGTTCTGGTATCAGCTCAGGGTGGCATGAGAACGTCGACGTCTGAGAAGGCGGAGGGGTAGATAGAGTTCGCAGCGTCCAATGCGGCTAGGCTTTCCAAATCGTCCATCCCGAACGGGATTCTTGGTGGCCGCCTGCCCATCCATCACTTCCTCTTGCCCCTCCTCCTGAGGGACTCAACCCGCTACTGACGCTGCTAGAGTATATGTGTGAAGGCACCAACACAATTCGAGGCTCGAATCCAGGCGCAATACGCCTCAACGCCCCTTTCTTACGACGTTCCTATTCCTGTTCACGCAATCGGAGGTAGTATTCGCGTTTGGCGGTGTGCGCTGCGATTTTTGAGCGCCAGGAGGATTCGGATGTCGGGACATGGGGTTCTAGAGTGAATGGATAGCCAAACCACAAGTCCAGAGGCACGGGCACCTTAATTCACTTTGCAGGCGTAGGGTCTGACCGAGTCTAGGAGTGCGTAGATGTTGAGTGTGGGAGGTCGAAAACTCCATTCCCTCCAACAAAGATATCTGGATTCACGTCTTTCATATTGTTATCTCGCTGGGATTGGCAATCATGGAATGATACGACAGATTCGGCCGGCAGGCGCTTAGCACCACTGGCACGCCATCAATTTCTCATATTAGCCCCGCGTTGATCATAACTGGTGTGCTCGCACAGGCTCGCACCGGTTTCTTTCGTCCCCTTTCTTCTCTCCTCCTGTCCTTGTTATCAACCATTTACACTCCATCTCTCGACACCCAAGATGGCCGAGAGTCCTCCTGCCTACGTTGAAATTCTACCAAATGGTCACAATATCCAGATTGGCGAGCAGAACAACTACATCGTCAACGGAAACTATATCTCCTCCAATGACCAAGCCAGTACGTGATTCTTTGGGCCATGGCTGTTTTCCCTTAGCTGATGACTTCCCTTGCAGCTCTCATTCAGCTCCTTCAGCCCATTCTCGATGCATCTCATACTCGAGATCGAGAGATATCTCCGCCAAACTCGGCATGCTTTCCTGGTACACGAACGGGTGTGATCGGCACAATCGTTGCCTGGGCGGACAGCACGCTGCTGTGGAATACGCACGTCCTCTGGCTTTACGGCTATGTAGGATGCGGAAAGTCAGCTATCGCCCTGGCCATTGCGCTTAAATTCGAACGGAGAAACCGACTGGTGGGGAGCTTCTTCTTCTTTCGAAACACAGGTGATAGGAGCAGAATGACGAGGTTCGCAGTCACTTTGGCTTGCCAGCTGGCCGCTGCGATCCCTGAAGCGGCGCCTTTCATCAGGAAGGCGGTGAAAGAAGAACCAGGTCTCCTAGGGTCAAGCTTGGTAGCCCAGCTTCGTCGCTTGGTGTACGAACCATTCAAAGCCGCTGCCAAGCGAGTTCGCCTCCTCAAGACATCCCTTCTCAGTGGCCCTTTCCTTATCGTCATCGACGGACTAGACGAATGCGAGGACCGAAGAGATGTGGAAGCTTTCATCGACGACATGCTCGACTTCTTCAGGAAGAATCCTCTCGTCCCGCTACGATTCTTCATTACCAGCCGAGTCGAGCAACATATTCAAGGTCGCCTAGAGAAAAAACAAGTCCGTCTCGAGAACCTCGTCAACCATTGTTCGCGCGATGACATCGACACCTTTATGAGCGCTTGCTTTGAAGCCGAGAAGCAACGAAATTCCGTCATCAAAGCTTATACTCGCAGTCACGGAGATTGGCCAGTGAAGAAGGATAAAGACCAATTGGTGGACCACATCGGCGGTTCATTCATTTTCGCGTCCGCTCTTTTCAAGTACATCGTGGACCCCACCGACGACCAATCAACACCCATGGACCGTCTCCCGCACACCCTCAACATGAACCCAGGCCTCGATACCCTCTATGCGAAAACACTCTCGCGTTCACAGCATCTTCCCCATTTTTCCGATGTCATGTCAACTCTCGCATTAATCTTTGAACCACTTCCAATTACCGGGATCGCTGAACTTCTCGGGATACAGCCTTTCGAAGTCGTTCGAGTCCTAGTCAATTTGCAAGCAATCATCCATATTCCAGGCACCGACGAGCTACCTGTTACAATGTGCCACACATCCCTCCGCGACTTCCTCACGACCGAAAGTCGTTCTGGATGTTTCTTCACCCCTCCTTCCTATCATCATCATCTAGTGTTTCGCTGCTCTAAAATTGGTCATGGGCGGCGACCTGATACTGCCGCATATTTGTACAGCATCAGTCACTGTGCCAAGCATATTCAACAATCCAACCGCCTACCACCAGCTGAAAAACGACAATTCCGTCAAATTAACTACGCTGACATGCTCATGAACTTACGGATTCGCCTTCGTTCCTCTGACATTATATTAGGGGCCAAGTCGATCACCCGCAAGGAGATGCAGTCGTTCAAGAAACTGTGGGCGGAGTTTTCGCATCCAAAGACGGAACATTTGGAGAGCCATAGATTTACGGCGTTTTTCGGAGTAGGGGTTTCCTATCTTTCAGTTCAATCCCACGTTATAACAAGGTTTCAATGCAGCGTCTAAGCGGGATATTTGAAGTCCGGATCTACCCAGAAGAGTACAGTCTACGCAACATCATGTCTGTATGCATGTCGGACCCAACTCCTATCCCAACTTCCTGGTCTCCACGAGCTCGAGTGNTCGGCGGTATCGACCTTGACAAACTCAAACACATCCTGGACGGGGTCAACCTTGCAGAGATTAGAAGACGCAAGGCTATTTATGCACGGTTGTACTGCGAGGTTACTTTTTTGCATGTACCTGGATGGGAGATTTCGTTCACAGATATGTTGATTCTACTTGCGCACCACAAGTCGATCGTTGATGCGGAGGGGTTGGTGTGAGTCCTCCTTTCGCTTCTCTCTCACCGTCACCTTTCCACGCGAACCTCCTTACGATGGTGGTTTTGTACTTGATCATGAATACTGACGGGTGGGTTGCTTATTGTAGGCTCGACGATCCGGTCATCCGAACTGAAGTGAACAAGCTGGTCAATGATATGGTCATCCTGGATAGAGCGAGGTCGATGTTGAGGGGTGTAGTCTGCCGCCGGCGGTTCTTGAGATACGTTGAGCAGAAGAGGGCTGGAATGGACCAAGAGCAAGGTATGCACATACCCCCTTGTTTCCCTGTTTCCTTTCACCCACCCACTCTTCTTCGCTTTCTGACATCGATCGCTTTCGCAGAAATACCGTCGATCGTGGTGGATGACACGATGTCCGAAACACTATAAGCCTTGTCTCTCCTTTTCTTTTTTCTTCAATTCTATTTCTTGTTTTTTCTTGATTTCTTTGCTTCGGACGGAACTTTCGGTCTCTCGGAGGGACTCCCTTTCATTTCTTTCTTAATATCTATACAATTCCTAGGATCCTTCAGGTCACTCTTGCATTTGGTAGTTTAGATCATATATGGCTCGTTACAACATGCACTCCTATGTATTATAATTGCAACAGTATCGATCCTTAGCTGCTTCGCCGCCGCCGTAGGAGTTACTAATGAAAATAATCTTCTTTCTCCTCTTCATCATCCTTTCTCTTAGTTCCGCATCTAGTGTTCGAGTACCGCGAGATCTGAGAGCGTCGAGAAAACGAAGGAACGTCAAGTAAGCCTCTGGTTGACGGGCGGTGGAGGAGGCGGGAACGCCGGCGGTGAGAGGGCTTGAGAAGGCGGAGGAGCGGATTTCGCAGCATCCAAAGCAGCTAGACTCTCCACCAAATCGTCCATCACTGAACGGGATCTTTGGTGATGCCCTGTCCCTCCTCCACTTCCTTCTATTCCTGGGGGACTCAAACCGCTATCCATGCTATTAGAGTACTTGTGCGAAGGTACCAACACGGCTTGAGGCTCGAATCCAGGCGCGATACGTCTCAAAGCTTCTTTCTTCCTGCGTTCCTTCTCCTGTTCGCGTTGCTGTAGGTAGTCTTCGCGTTTGGCCGTATGCGCTGCGATGGTTGAACGCCGCGAGGATTCGAGCGTTAGAACATGAGGTTCTAAGGTGAAAGGGTAGACGAACTGCCGGTCAGGTGGGTGCAACCGACCAATCGACAAGTGAGTACGCATGTCCGGTAGATCGCAAAGGTAAAATTGAGGAGGACGTACGTAAGGTGTGACTGAGTCTGGTAAAGGGTGGATGTCGGGTGGGAGGTCGACCTACTTTGAAGTTTATTAGCCTTATCCATACCAGTTGCCTGAGAGGATATAGATAAGAATACTACACACTTTCCTGGGTACCCGCAGGCTGGGCGATTTGATCAGTGGGATACCTGCTGCGGCTGCGTAGGCTGCTGTTGAAGTCGTCGTCGTCGTCGTCGTCGTTAGCGTTAGAGTAAGGCTGGGTTATATAGACTTCAAGACGTACACTTATCCGCCATTTCTGTGAGTTGTGACCGTTTGCCAGGAGCGAGAGCGGTTGATGAGATCTGAGACGCTGGGTCGGATGCCATCAGCTTTGGCTCCAAACATCGGCAAATCATTGTCAAACAAGGAAAGCTCTGCCTGTGAGTTCTTAAGTAGCTTGGCTCGAATTTCTTGTAGACACTGCCACCCATGGATGGGTCACTTGCAGCTGCGTTTGACTCACGGGCCCTGTGATTTTCCCCTCAGCTTGCTACTCCTCTCCGTCACTCGTGGGTCGTTGGTCTCAAACGGGATTAGGAGAAGACACATGGACCGGGACTCCTTCGTTGTGCTCACTCTCTATCTTCGTCAAGTTCAGTGTCCTCCATTTGTGGTGATTCTATGCGCTGCGCAAAGATTGGATTGGACCAGCCTGGCATAATGGCGCTGCAGTGGCTCCTGGCCGGCGGTATCCCTGAGCCACTCACTCCACAAATGGTCTGAGCTATTGGCTTGAGGATATAGCCACGCTGGGGATATATGGCAACAGCTCTCGCTTTTGGGGTTGTGGCGTTGTTCGTTGTAGAATCTGCTCCCCTTTGAACCTTTCAGCAGGCTCTCCCGCTTGTTCTTTTGAGCCTGCTCCTAGCACTCTTTAGGTTGCTTGCACCGTTCTCCAGACATGTCCTCCATTGATAATATACGAGTGCTAGCAGGACGCTAGATAAAACGCTCCAAACGACGCTTGATAGAGTAGATAGTCCATAGCCAATGTTCTCCAGCTACTGACCCCATATCCTTGGACCGACAGCTCAGACCAGTTGTGGCCGGGCTGCACCCGAGGCCTTCAGCAACGACTCTAGCTTTTGGAACCGGACGCCGCGGCGGCGTCATAGAACTCTCTCTCTTTCTTTCGAACTAGCTGTATCGACGTGAAACGGGCAGCTGAACCAAAAGGAAACACATAATCTTTGGTTATCGTTCGGTTCTGAGCTATTATTTGGTGGGGACTACTGGCAGGGGTCGTAGCCCTTCGATATAGTTAAGCATCGAATTCTACTACTCACAAGAAAGGACCTTGACGAGATGTTTGGAAGGGGTTCATTGTCACCTGAATCCGGTATCCTACGCCTCACGTGCAACTGCCTCTCTTTCTTGACTTTCCCCGACCAAAAAAAAGTTCTGAGTTCATGCTTGTCGTATCCCAGACCTCGCTATCTCGTTAAAATTGGAGATCGTGGGACAGGATGGGGGATGATCGTCACCTGCACCAGCAGGCGCTCAGCTGGGTGGCCGTGCAAGCGTCTTGTGTAGTTTCCGTTTCAGGGAAACCCTCGTGTCGAGACTGTCATGCCTCGTGTTAGACTGTGCTGTGCTTGCACCGCTTCCTGTCGTGCCGTTTCTTCTTCTCCCCTTCCTAGTCATCATCTACACAAACCCCACCTCTCGACATCTCAGATGGCCGAGAGCCCTCCTGCACACGTTGAAATCTTCTCGAATGCTCACAATACCCGGATCGGCGAGCAGACCAACTACATCGTCAACGGAAATTACATCTCCAACCAACAAGCGAGTACGTGATCCCCTGGACTACGACTATTCTCTCCCAACTCACGACTTGCCTTGCAGCGCTCGTTCACCTTCTTCAGCCGATTCTCGATGCATCTCACACTCGAGACCGAGAAAACTCTCCGCCAAACTCAGCATGCTTTCCTGGTACACGAACAGATGTGATACGCACAATCGTAGCCTGGGTTGACAGCTGGTTGCTGTGGAATACGCACGTTCTCTGGCTTTACGGCTATGTGGGATGCGGGAAATCAGCTATCGCTCTAGCAATCGCGCTCATATTCGAAGAGAGAAAACGCTTGGTGGGGAGCTTTTTCTTCTTTCGAAACACCGGCGATAGAAGCAGAATGACCAGGTTCGCAACGACTTTGGCCTTCCAGCTAGCCGCTGCGATTCCTGAAGCGGCGCCATTCATTGAGAAGGCGATTAACGCGAATCCAGGCCTCTCACAATTGAATTTAGCGGCCCAGCTTCGTCACCTGGTGTATGAGCCCTTCAAAGCGGCTGCCTGGAGTGGCCCCCTGCGCTGGACAACCCATCTCAGGGGACCTTTCCTTATTGTTATCGACGGGCTCGACGAGTGCGAAGACCACAAAGATGTGCAGGCATTCATTGCGGACATGCTCGACTTCTTCAAGAAGAACCCCCTCGTCCCACTCCGATTCTTCATCACCAGCAGAGTCGAGGAACACATTCAAAGTTGCCTAGAGAAAGACCAAGTTCGTCTCGAGAACCTCGTCAACCATTGTTCGCGCGACGACATCGACACATTCATGAGCGCTTGCTTCGAGGCCGAGATCGAACGAAACCCGGTCATCAAAGCTTATACTCGCAATCACGGGGATTGGCCAGCGAAGGAGGATAAGGACCAATTGGTCGACCACATTGGGGGTTCGTTCATTTTCGCGTCTGCTCTCTTCAAGTACATCGTCGATCCCACCGACGACCAATCAACACCGATGGACCGTCTCCCGCACACTCTCAACATGAACCCCGGCCTCGACATCCTCTATGCCAAAACCCTCTCTCGTTCCAAGAGTTTCCCCCATTTTTCGGACATCATATCAACTCTCGCATTAACCTTCGAGCCACTTCCAATTATAGGGATCGCAGAACTTCTTGGGATCGAGGCTTTCGAGGTTGTTAGGGTCTTACTCAATTTACAAGCAATCATTCACATTCCAGGCACCGACGACCTCCCTGTTACAATGTGCCACACATCCCTCCGCGACTTCCTCACAACCGAGAACCGTTCCGGATGTTTCTTTACCCCTCCTTCCTATCACTTTTATCTATTGTATCGCTGCTCTACCCTACATGACAGCCAGAGACCTGATACTGCCGCTGTTCTGTACAGCATCAGGCATGGTGCAAAGCATGTTGAGCAGTTTATCCAGCTACCAGCAGCTGCACAAGGACCATTCCCCCGTTTCCCCCAAACACTCGATACTCTCTACACTCACATCTTCGCGAAATCAGAGAATCACTTTCGTTTCTCTGACATTATTTCGAGCATACTGCTTCGTGAACCCGGACTGATTTCAATTGCCGAGATCAGCGCACTTCTTGGCATGGAAACTTTCGAAGTTGTTCGGGTCCTCGTCAATCTGCGACCAGTCGTCTATGTCCAGGAGTATGGTCACTCACCTGTGATCGTGTGTCATCGATCCGTCCGCAAATTCCTTACGACCGAAAGTCGATCCGGCCGCTTCTTCGTATCGCCTTCATATCATTTCAGGTTATCCGGCAACTACTTCAGCCTCAATCTTGAGCGCCTGCTGAGCCCTACTCCGTCGTCACTAAATGCTATTTCAAGCCAGTGGTGCAATCGATCTCACTGGCACTGGAGGGAGTTTCTGAAAGTAATCTCGCAAAACCCAACTATCTACAATGAGCTTGACCAGCTCGCCGACCTACCCCCCCAAACCTCGTCATACTGGCACATCTTCCCGTTTATTCGACTTTTCCTCGGGGTATTCGAAGATCCTGGCTCCACACTTGGGGTGGACTCCGAAACCCAGCAGATTTGGCCCGTCCTCACCAAGTGTATTGGATGCTTGGCCTTGGCATTGGAAGGCGATCACGCACCAGACAGATGGCTGCACTATTCATTCAATAAGCTTATGGTTTTCGGTTACGTGAAGATTGGCTTGGTGAGACCTCTAGGGATACTCCATGAGCAATCAATGGCCTTGCAACACAACGTGCGGCGTGTAGAAGCGGCGATTAGAGCAAAGGTAGTTACGTGCATTCCCTCTTACGCATTCTATCTCACTCAGAGCCCTTCATATGATGCAGTGTTCCAGCAGCGTTTTGAAGCGTTCATGGGATCCAAACGTCGATAAGATCTGCATGGGCAGGGTATGTGCTACTGCGTCCTTCGAGTGACCCCGCTAACACTGCTCCCAAAGCTCCTTAGCGATTGGAGAATTATCGATGCATATCTGGCAAGTTTGAAATTCCATTCTCTTACTGTTGTTTCAGCGGGCTTAAAGGGTCTACCAGGTGTTAAAATGGATGGCTGCCAAAGTGCACGCTGGAACAAATCTTACAGGGCTAGGCGTCACCCATGTTCATGGCCTTCATATCAGCGATACTCCGGGTGACAAAGTGAAAATCAGCGTACAACCCTATACTCTGCTATCTGCTACTTAATCCTATCATCTCCCTGTAGGAGTAGATTCTGCGCAGTGATGTTTGCCACATGCTGGGCGAATTGATTTGGCTGCGTAGGCTGCTGTTGAAGTTGTCATCGTTAGCGTTAGAGTAATAATGGGCTATGGGGACCCCAAGACGTACATTTGTCCGCCATTTTTGTGAGTTGTGGCCATCCTTGGGAAGGAGACCGCCGGTCGAGACGCTGGGTCGGATGCATGCGGATGCCATCAGCTTTGGTTCCAAACACCGGCAAATAAAAAGGACACCAACAAAGCCCCTCGGTTTCCGAATTCTCTTTCACTTCAACCTCGACCTCTGTGGCTCTCCGCAGATGGGCTACTCGCCTTATCTTTTCCATATTTCGACCGACCGTCAATGCACTGACGACAGGCAGCCTCAGCTGTTCCTTCTCTGTACGTCCAGCGCCGAGTCGTCAAGGTTCGAATTTCTGGTCGACGCAGCCACTCATGCATGGCCCACTTGCAGCGCTGGATTTACCACTGGTTGATTCATGGTCCAATGGACAGCTTTTTGAAAAATGGCTTGTTTATTTCTGTCGATAGCCCAAGTCTTTTCGTCGTCTAAACTGGATTGGGAGACGGACCTGTGGGTTGGGAACAATTGTTTCCTGCTTCGTTAATCTCTCCAACTTCGTTTTTTGCATTATTGACTCGACGATTGCCTCCGTTTATGGCATTCCTGTGGACTGTGCAAAATTGGATTGTTCAGAATTGATGCACCGGTTCCTGGTGATGTTCCTCAGTCACTCCACAACTGGTTTGAGCTGTTGGCTGAAGCACATGGCTGCGCCAGCGGGTATTAAACAATGGCTTTAGCGTTCCAGTGGTAGTCTCTACTATTCTCGCAGTCAGAGCAGACCTTTACGCCCTTTAGAAGCTTTGCTGGTATTGGCGACGTCGTGTCGAGGTGAAATGCGATGGAACCCAAAAGGAGACGGACGGTACGCGCTGCATCTCAAAATTTAAGCAACAAAAAAGGGGGTAATACACATCAATTTTGCCTATCGAAACGCCAGCACAACAAAGGGTACCACTCTTTCTGTCGAGGGATGAAGGTTCGATGAAATTATGCTCGTCCTTTCATTCCATTCCGAGTTGGGCTGGCGGGGGCTGTGGACTTTTGGTACAGTTTATAAAGGAAACTTTGGAACGAGGCCATTGTCCACTAATTGTGGGTATTCTGCGCATTACTCATTAATGTCTCAATATCTAAACCTTGACCGAAGTGAAGGCTCTGTGAGGCCAAGCCACGTTTGCTGACTGCCAGGCAATGTGTGCATGACTACGCAGCTGAAGATCCTGGTTATCTCTCCTTCAAGGATGTTGTGAAGAGACTCACCAAGGGATCATCGCTCCTTCGTCATCGCCATCGACGGTCGCAGCGAATGCGTAGACCACCGCAATTGTTATGAGTGGCGCTTAACGGTATGATGGCCCGCTCCAGAGCTGCCAAAGCGTCTAGAAGTTCTATTCACGTTTACATTCAGGACGTCATGTGTCTTTGTGACTCGGGTCAGCCTCGTGTCGACGGGATTCCGCTCACACCGCCTTCCTTCACCTCCCCTTTCCTTTGTACCCCTGTCCTCGTCATCAACCATCCACACCCATCCTTCGACATCTCAGATGGCCGAGAGCCAGATAGCCGAGAGCCCTGTACACATTGAGGTTCTGCCAAATGCTAGCGGTATCCAGATTGGCGAGCAGAAGTACTACTTCGTCAGTGGAAACCAGTACGTCTCCTCCAAGGAGCAAGCGCGTACGTGATTCTACGGGCCATGGATATTTCTCTTGACTTACGACTGGCCTTGCAGCCCTCATTCAGCTCCTTCAGCCCATTCCCGATGCATCGCACACTCGAGATCGAGAGATATCTCCCCCAAACTCGGCATGCTTTCCCGGTACACGAACAGATGCGATCCGCACGATTGTCGCCTGGGCTGATAGCACGCTGCTGTGGAATACGCACGTCCTCTGGCTTTACGGCTTTGTGGGATGCGGGAAATCAGCTATCGCCTTGGCCATTGCGCTTAAGTTCGAACGAAGAAACCGACTGGTGGCAAGTTTCTTCTTCTTTAGAAACACCGGCGATAGGAGTAGAATGACCAAGTTCGCTGTCACTCTGGCCTGCCAACTCGCGGCTGCGATTCCTGAGGCGGCGCCGTTCATCAAGAAGGCAGTCGCGGAGGAACCAGGTCTCCTAGGATCAAGCCTGGTGGCCCAGCTCCGTCGCTTGGTGTACGAGCCATTCAAAGCCGCCGCCAAGCGGGCCCGCCTCCTCAAGACCTTCCTTCTCAAAGGTCCTTTCCTGATCGTCATCGACGGGCTCGACGAATGCGAGGACCGTAAAGACGTGGAAGCTTTCATTGACGACATGCTCGACTTCTTCAAAAAGAACCCTCTCATCCCCCTCCGATTCTTGATCACCAGTCGAGTCGAACAACACATCTCAGGCCACCTGAAGAACGATCAAGTTCGTCTGGAAAACCTCGTCAACCATTGTTCCCGTAACGATATCGACACCTTTATGGACACATGCTTCGAGGAAGAGAAAAAACGGAATCCCGTCATCGGGGCTTACATCCAAGAACACGGAGATTGGCCAGTGAAGAAGGATAAGGACAAATTGGTGGATCACATCGACGGATCTTTCATTTTCGCTTCCGCTCTCTTCGAATACATCGTCGACCCTACTGATGATCAATCAACGCCGATGGACCGTCTCCCCGACGCCCTCAACATGAACCCGGGCCTGGACACCCTCTATGCCCAAACACTCTCTCGTTCCCAGCATCTTCCCCATTTCTCCGATGTAATATCAGCTCTCGCATTAACCTTTGAACCACTTCCAATTATCGGGATGGCAGAACTTCTTGGTATCCAGTCTTTCGAGGTCGTTCGCGTCCTAGTAAATTTGCAAGCAATCATTCACATTCCGGGCACCGACGACCTCCCTGTTACAATGTGCCACACATCTTTGCGCGACTTCCTCACGACCGAAAGTCGTTCTGGATCATTTTTTACCCCTCCTTCACATCATCTTTATCTATCGTATCGTTGCTCTACCCTCCATGATGGGCGGCGGCTTGATACTGCTGCTACTTTGTACAGCATTCGCCACTTTGCAAAGCATATCGAGCAGTTCACCCGCCTACCACCAACTGCACAAGGTCCACTCCCCCGCGCTCCTCAGACGCTCGATGCTCTCTACACTCACATTCTCGCAAAATCACAAAGTCACCCTCACTTCTCTGACATAATTTCAACTATCGTCCTGGTTATCGAGCCGCTTCCAGCTGCTGGGATCAGCAAAGTCCTTGGCATTGAAATTCTTGAAGTTGTTGGGGTCCTCGTCACTCTGCGACCAGTCATTGATCTCCCGGACGCTGTCGACTCACCTGTGACCATTTGTCATCCATCCGTCCACCAGTTCCTTACGACCGAAGGTCGATCAGGACGTTTCTTCGTATTGCCTTCGTATCACCTCAAGCTATCATACCACTACTTCAGCCTCAATCTAGAGCACCTGCTGAGCCATACTCCTCTGTCGCCAACAGTCATTCGATCAAGCGAGTGGCGCGTTCGATCCCGCTGGCACTGGAGGGAGTTTGTGGAAGCAATCTCAGAACCAAGTATATACGACGAGCTCGGCCAGTTCACCAACCTAGCCCCCAAAACCTCGCCATATCCACACATCTTTTCATTCACTCGACTTTTCTTTTGGGTGTTCCAAGATCCTGACTACAAACCCCAGCAGACTTTGAGCGCCCTTATCAAGTGTCTGGAATCCCTGGCCTCGGCTTTGGCCTTGGAATGTGATCACGCACCCGAAAAGTGGCTGCAGCAGCCATTCTACGAGCTCATAACTAATAGTCTGGTGAAGACTAGCTTTGTGGGTCCTCTAGAGATACATCAAGATCAAGCGATGGCCTTGCAACAAATTGTGCACCGTGTAGAAGCGGCGATTCGAGCAAAGGTCAGCTGTGCACTTCTCCTTTGATGCGTCTTATCTCACTCAGAATGTTTTATATGATGCAGTGTCCCGGCGACGTTTCGGAGCATTCCTCGGATTCCAGCGTCGATGAGATCTACATGCAGCCGGTATGGGTTACCACTTTCCTAGATTGGATTTTCGAGTGACCCTTTAACTCTTCTCCCACAGCGGCTTGGCGATTGGACAGTTATGAGTGTATATTTCGTAAGTTTACATTACATCCTCCTATTTTTGTATCGGCAAGCTCACAGAGTTCATCAGCTGTTAAAATGGATTGTTTCCCATGCACAGACTGGAATGAATCCTGCAGGGCCGGGTGTCACCTGTGTTCTTAGCCTCGATATCACTCCGAAGGGCAATTTCTCGCAAATAACAATTAGCACACAACCCCACACTCAACCATCTGCCACTCAACCCGATCTTCCCTATGTAGAAGTAGATTATGTGCAGTAATACCTACTAAATTTTACCCTTTAAGCCAGATCAGAGTGTCGATTAGACAGACCCAGTAGACATTCAAGTACTTCTCGAGCAGCTGACCTTTCGGTCAAATGAACATTAATTCAGCCGATTGACACTCTGATGTAGATTACTATTTCAAAGTGGGACGAGGGGCGACACTGCATCGACGAACGCGCGATAATCTTGATGTCCAGAAAATAAGAGGAACAGTCACGCAAGCAAACGAATGGGAGCGCGCAACGGCGACAACAGCATCCCCTATCCCCTAGTATCTATAAAGAGATGTCCTTGATCAGTTTACGGCTGCTCACTTCTTGTCAGCTCTCTTTGCCAGGTATGTCCTTTCTGCATTCTGCAGAATTGACTGCCGAGCCGGAAGAATCAATTTTATTGGAGGTGCGTCACTTATCCCACTTTTTATTAACACTGTGCCATTTGTGGCATTGTCTCCAAGAGATAACCTACGTTGACCAAGCCAGAGTGCTGGCCTGATAGACCCAGCGAGTGTTAGAGTACCTTCCGAGCAGCTCGTTTTGGTAAGATAAACGATATCCATCTGGTCGACAATCTGAACTGGACCACTATATCTCGAACCGAGATAAGAGAAGACAACACGCGGACGAAACGATGGACAAGGAATTTCTGTCGATAACTGAGATAGGTAGAGAACAGTAGTGTACAATGAAATACCTTCTAAACACGATGACCGTGACGCTCCAGAAATCAGAAATCAGAACAAGGGTCATCTCGTCAGATGAATCGGAGTACGCAACGGCAACGGCAGAAACCAGACGTATACAACCTTCCTCCAATCCGCGAGCTCCTGGATTGAAACAGGACACCGCCCGAACTTCCAGGCAGGAACGTGGTCCCTCTCCACACCAGACCCCGCTGCGGTCTTAATTGGTAAAAAGGCGGGATACGTCCACTCGTGACGCGTGGCATCCGTGTTGCAGTCACAGTCGCAGCTGTTGTCGTTGTCATCGGAGCAGCAGCTAACCGGACTTCTGATCAGTGGGCGAGGTAGAGATGCTTGAAATCGAGCCCGGCGGCAGTCAAAAGTGAGAGAGACGGTTGAGAGTGAATGGTTGAGAATTCAACCAATTAGAAACATAGGGTGGCTTCCCCCGCCGCTCAGATGAAAAGGCTAAGGGAGTTGCTGTCGATGTGACTTCTTCATCATCAATCCCGACCAGGATCCTCCCCAGCATAACCCACTGCTCTCTCCGTCCGCTGCTTGCCCAAGCTCGACCGAAACGACCTCTCGGACAGTCAGTTCTTCAAGGATCATCGAACTCCCACTTGTATCTATAAAGATATGTCCTCAATCAGTTTAAAGCTGTTGATTCCTTGGCAGCTCTCTCTTTGACTGGCCTTTTCTAATTATGGTCTTCTGCGTTCTATAGAGTTGACCAGAGTCATTATTTTCTTTGACCTTTACTGCACGGTCATACAGGTGCGTCACTGATCCCATTTTTTATTGCGCCCTTCGTGGCATTGTCTCCAAGAGATGAATACGAGGCGCCAAAGCTCGAGCTTTAGAGCGCGCTGAGAAACTACGCCCAGCAGGAAATAAGCACTGGTATTTTGCATATTTCATGTCAACCGTTGGAGGTACATTGGGACAGTGCTGCATGTGGCTAGGAAATCACTACAACAGCGAAAACGCTAAGGATCTGTACGTCCACGAGCACGCAAATTTCAAGAAGAACTTGAAAAATTGACCATAGAACTCACAAGCTAACATTCTACAACTGTACCTGAGTCATAGTCTCAGATATTGAAGCCGTAGCAAAGCGAGGCAGGACTTGTCTCCCTTATAGGTAAGGATCCGCTGCCTGGTGTGTCAGAATGCACCTCAAAACGCGCTGATTCTATGGCGGTCAAATGTAACATTTATTATAATGCACCACAAACTATTATCAATACACCACATTTCACGAAATCGAGTCCAGTTGAAGGGTTTAAGTGAATTTAGTGTACACTACCGTCCCAGGTTGCGAAATGCACCACAAACTTTTGGGAAGTACACCACAAACTTTTCGTACGTACACAAACTTTTTCCAAGTGCACCACAAACTTTTCTCGAGCGCACCACAAACTTTTCGTTAGCGTGCATCTGCAAACACTCCAAGGTCGGTCAGCTCAGCTCGGTTTCAAACACCGACAAAGCCGGTTGATCGATACATCACCATTGTCGTTTGAAAGTTGAACGAGGACGATCACCACCGTCGATCACATAGCCTATCGCTCTCAAACACTGGCAGCACCCAGCTCTGCAATGAAAATGTGACCCATGTGCATGAACACCGCCATCTTACCCCTGGTAGGAAGACTCCTGAGTCCAAAGGAGAGCTGAAGAATCACCGTCCATTCACTCGGTGGCTCAGACGGGCTCAGGCTGTCGCACTGCTGAATCTAATAGTATTAATTCTGACTCGGGCACCTACTGCCGTAGCTGAGTCCTCTACGTGCGCAGCCAAGTGGCTCCAAATTTAGCAGTGGTAATTAGCCTCTTTCGAACGACCTTTGTCAGTGTTTGAAACCAAGCTGAGCTGACCGACCTTGGAGTGTTTGCAGATGCACGCTAACGAAAAGTTTGTGGTGCGCTCGAGAAAATTTTGTGGTGCACTCGGAAAAAGTTTGTGTACATAAGAAAAGTTTGTGTACTCGAGAAAAGTTTGTGGTGCATTTCGCAACCTGGGACGGTAGTGTACACTAAATTCACTTAAACCCTTCAACTGGACTCGATTTCGTGAAATGTGGTGTATCGATAATAGTTTGTGGTGCATTATAATAAATGTTACATTTGACCGCCATATATCACCCATACAATTCTACCACCACAAAATTCGGAACCACAAAATTTTTATTTGCTCTCAACTCAAAGCCGGTCAGGTCTGTTACGGTCACCGCCAAGTCGCTTCGGTGCCCTTGATTGTAGTTTTTCGATCCATTCATGTCGAATCGACAATCATGCGATGCTGAGACTGAGAGACAACTATTATGGATGTATTAGATTAAATAGGATCAAGTGCCATCCGTGAGCCTCTTGGATTATCTAAATTAATCAAACGATAACTGAGAAGAGAAACGACGCCAGCGCCTGAAGGGACCAATTCCCGGATTAGCCATTGTAAGTTGTCCATGGATGAATTAAATGCAAGACTTGGCAATAGATTAGAAGAAAAAGAGCGCCTCAACTGTTGGGTAAGCTTCGAGTTGAAGCATAACTTGTTACTGCCAGACGTTATCCTCAACAGGTGGGACTGACGAAAAAACACGTCGGAAAACCAGGGTGTTGTTTGTTGTTACGGCAAGAGCGGCACGACCGGATGTCCCAAGACCCGGGGCGATGAGCCTTGGGTAACTGATGACCGACAACGGCCGAGAAGTTTTGGTGGTTCGGGGTTTTGGGGTGATTGAAATGTAGGAGTGGTAGATGAAAAAGTTGTGGTGGTAGCAAATAAAATGTAGTGGTGGTCACATTCAGGGTTTGGTGGTCACAGAAAAGTGGTGGTGGTCGCCGAAAAGTGGTGGTGGTTGATGAGAACTTACCACAACTTTCAACGTTGACCACCAACTTGACTTAGTGACATTAAATTGAAGGATTTCTCAAGAAAAAGTGGTGGAAACTCAAAAAATAGGTGCGGTTTATTAAATGTTACATTTGAACGTCATACTACGAGTTGAGCTTTTCGTGCAACTTAAAGCTTACACCTACACTTTTTAGTGGTGCCACAAAGTTTTGTCGGAGAATACTGTGATAATCACCGACCAGTTGGACACAGATATGTAAACTTATGTTAATAGCGCGCGTGAACATCAAGTTAGCTTGAGCCCAATATTGATGCACGTTAAGTCAAGTTAAACCCACGTTAACGCCAAGTTAGATGCATGCTAACGTCAAGCACGAAAGCCGAGAGGCCAAGCGGTGGCGAGCCGACAAAATCCACATTTTAGCTGCCACAACTCTGACGCTATAGCCACCCTTCGAGTCCCAGTGTCTCGCTGCAGGACAAGCTAAGAATAAATGAGCTTCAAAGGAGATCCTCCTTCATTCACAAGCTACAGCCGTATTCATAGTTTTTGCTCAACTTTGGAATCCGGAGTGACCTCGGGCATTTCCTGTACCGGAGGACTCTCCGGCACTGAACTGATGTCAATTTTACAACAATCATCAAAAATCCGAGAGAATAACGTTGAAAATTGAGTCTACCAAATAGCATCGCACACAGAAAAGGAAGTCCAGGTAACGGCCCTGAGCCAAGAACAATTACACAAGAGCCAGATCTTTTGACATTGTCGGAAAGCTGAAAGACTTGGGGAGACTCGTGGGAGTGGGTGAATTTCCTGGGGTAACGTCAACTATAGTGGACCTAACAACCCGCCTGAGTGCTCCTGTACCCTCCAATGATAAAAAACAAGTATCCGCAACACATGGAATCAGATCCACTGAACTCACGCGTTTAGTACGCAGCTCAAGTTAACATGCTCTAACCTGGTCTAACTTGAATATCAACGTGAAGCAAAATTGTCGAGTATGGGAACGCGTTAGGTGGCGTTTGTGCATTGGTAAGGTGCACAATCAAATTTTGATCCGCTTCGCATAGTCCTTTCCTCCATCTCCCAACCGGTTTACGGGAATAAATCGAATGGTGAGTACTGTTCCGAGCTGTATAGTAGGAGCAATAACGCGTAAAGCCAGGGCTAGATGTTACCTGAAATCTCGCCGGGTAAAGCGTGACGCAAGGCTTGTTGCCTAAAATTGACCAAAAACAGGCAAAAATAGGTCAAAGAATTTCGGCCTCGGGCCTCGGTGCTCAATAGGAAGCCGTAATGCAGAACGCTCGCCCGGTGGCTTGATTCTGCGGTCCGAAAATGTAACGCTTCAAAACTCGACAGCTCGGGACAGTACTCACTTTAATGCTTTACACGGCATTCAAACACGGCCGCTTCTTGAAGCAGCTGCCTCCCTGGTATGAAGATGATTCCTACAGCGCACTGCAAAGCCAACAGTCTACTCCTACTCTTCTCCACTATAATCCGGCCATCAGCGTCGGGGGCTGCGGAGTGATGAAGCAACGCTCGTTGATTTTTACGGGCTCAATGACCCGGCGACCACGGTGCGCAGCAGCAACGGTTTCTCGCCCCACTGCTTCGTGCCAAAAAGCTCCTTGTCATTGGATTTTTTTCTCTAGCTCCATCCCCAAGCAACCCTCCCCCTTCCTCCCCACCCGCCGCTTTCTATGTCTGGATACGTCGATCCCGAAGCACTCCTTCCAAAAGACGAATCGGCTTTACCGCCGAAAAGCACTACAGTATGGGACTGGATGACCGACCGTGGTACTTCACTCCAATGGTCCCATTGGTGTGCCCCTTATTCTTTGCGATTCAACCGCCTTCGGTTGTTCAAAAGATTGATTATCATCGTTCTTCTAATTTCTGGGACGGTGGTAGTACTTGGAGTGGGTCGAATCGCGAGGAGATGGGTTAGGGATACAATGGGGCCAATCGAAGACCTCGACCTGAACACTCCACCACGGTATCTAGACCTCAAAGAAATTCAGAAGAACCTCCCGCAGCACAACTTGAGCTTGCCATATCCCGAAGGCTCGACGGGACGGTACGTCAAGTTCAGCTCACAGCGGACGAGGGTTGGGTGGAATAATGTATTACACGAAGTGTACGTCCCTCTCAGATTTTCTCCACTACGAACAAGGAGTTAAGTTATCCCGTAGGCTGATGCTCACTCATCTCGCGCACAAATCCCAACGAGCCTACGTATTTCAAGACTACATTTGGGGGCAGCATCACTATCCATGGCCATTATACAAGACCTGGGAAATTCCTTCCAGAACACCACTTGGTGCTCTAATCGGCGGGCCTACCGCTGGAGGCTCATGGGCACCAGGAGATTCGGCACCGCGCTCGATCCACGAACAGCACTGGGATGTCGTCTGCCCTAAGGAAAGAGTTAGAGTCATTTGGACTCACGAGGTCAAAGATAAATTCAGTCTTCGATGGGTGACCGGGAAGCGGATATTCGATGTTTGGAATCGGATTCTCCTAGAAGCGCCCGAAGAATGCGTTGAGGTCAGACCTCCATCAAAAGATGTCGAGCAAGAGGATCGGACTCCTCTATTTGATTGGACGGTTTGGGGAGGAGGGATGATCCTTGATATGTGGGAGGACTTCAGAGACAGCCCGGTTAGCAAGCTATTGAAGGCAAGTCCTATCGTTCAACGGGCGGTGGAGCGCAATCAACACCTCTTCGAACCATCGTCATCCGGTACCGAGAGCTCACAAGGTCCATTTGCGCGAGTATTGGCTGTTCATGTTCGTCGAGGAGATTATCTCGACCATTGCAACCATCTGGCAAAATTCGCCTCAACTTTTGAAAGTTGGAGTGCTTTACCGTGGCTTCCGGATCGCTTTGCACCACCCAGTGGAGAAAACAAGACGGAGGAGGAGATTCAAGAGTTCCTATCGCATTGTCTACCTACTACGGAGCAGATCATAGAGAAAATCACGCAAGCCAGAAACGACTATGAACGTGAGGTGCTTGGTGAGTGTTTGAATTCTCCCTCAAGCGAAATATATATAACAGTTTTGCTAACGGCGAGCAGGTAGAACGGAATCCCATGGCCACTTCATTACGACTTTGTACATCCTCACCAACGCCAAGTCAACATGGCTAGACGGGTTCATTAAACGTCTGATAAAAACACACGGGTGGAAAGTAATCACGAGCCGCGACATTGCTCTGGAAAATGCACAGGAGAAGGATGTCGGAATGGCTATTGACATGGAGTTAGCTCGAAAGTCTGCTATCTTCCTGGGTAACGGAGTGCGTACCTTTTTGTCTCTATCGCCGATTGGTCTGCTGCTGATGCTTACAATTACAGTGGAGTTCTTTGACTGGAAATGTTCTCCATCAACGACTGATTGATGGAAAAATCCCCATGAGCAACCGGTTCTTCTGATGAAGCGCACTACGACTTTTTCCTCCGGATATCTCAGTCTGGACTCTGTTCACGGGAACTTGAGATATAATGATGCTTAGAAGAGGATGGCACGTGTACATCAAATATACGTACTTGCGGCTTAAATCTGCCACGTCTAAGGATTCTGGACTTCTTTATTCCCGATAAAACTATACATTCAGCTTTCGACTCTTCTCAAGGTCACTACCAGAAGCCCCTAGAAAGAATGACGACTCTGCTGTCTCTTGTGCAAAGTGTAAGGGGTCTGAAGCGCTCGCATCGCTCGGCTTGGGGAAATTCAGCCATGACCTGCCAGTCGTCACTCTGAAGATGATCATCTGCGGCGATAAGCCCTAGGTGATCCGGAATCCCACAAAAGTGACAATTAGCGCTGGTCCCCAATCTCAGATAAGATGATCATACTCACACAGAACGCGAAAAACAATGCACTGAAAGTGTACCAAGCAACCAAATATCGACCCGCGGCAACAGTGGTGCTTGGAACCCCTACCCGACCCAGCACCGCGACGATGGTCCCAAAAATAGTGGGTGGAATCGCGGACTCGATCAAGATAGCCACCACGCCTGTATAGAGCTGCATATTTCTCGCAGGGAGAAGGTTAGACAGTGCTCGACGTGCGCGCAAGAGGTGGAACGAGATGAAAGCTGTGACCATAATATTTGTCGAGACTGTGAGGAATGACCTGGCGGACTCATAGACGAGTAGTTGGGTCTGCGTCATGTCAAGAATCATGCCACAAATGCTCATCACTACGCGGGGAAGGCATTAGCTAGATGTATTGATAAAGGGAGATCTAGGCGCCGTACGCACCGAGCGCAGCAATTGTCGTGAGGGTAGGGGGGATAGCGACCCACAACGACTCCCTGTAAATAATGTAACACCGATACACCTGCCAAGGCACTTATGAGAGGTATCGACAAAGGAACGAAAGTGCCAGACCTACTAACAAAACGTCTCCAATGAAAACAATAGCTGTCGTCGCTGAGTTACTCAGGTACCGCTCCCATGTAAGCGTACTTGGGGCGAATCTAGAGCTAAAATCGTAGCCCGAGGTAGAGGCAAACAGTAGCCTGAAGATCCAAGCAGCGTCAAGCGAGTCGACGAGGATTGATAGGCCAGTGATAAGAAAGCTGACGACCATATATCTCGTCCGACCTTTTCGCATCGGTTTCGGAGTTTCCAGGAAGACAGAGAGACCGTATAGGCTCATGAATAGCTGTATGCCTGTTGCAGCATGGTTGAGACGGGGTCTTTGCAGACAGTCTGGAAGTAAGAACTTACCTGAAGCGACCAAGGCTATGCTTATATTTGCGAAAATTGCGCGAGACGTGATGTGGCCCAGATACTCGTAGTCAATCTGAGTGGCCATAATGCTGGTGTCGAACCTGAAGAGGACGTGGCTGAGGGAGCTGGATAAGCATGTCATTCTCAGTCGCGCCTTTTTAAATGAAAGCGCTAGGGAAAATACCCAAATTTGGACGGTATAGACACCGGCAAAAGACATCGCTGCAATTCTTTTTGCCTTATAAACTCAATTTGCATGTTCTTGGACGAACCTATAGAAAACTTCTGCCTGGTATGCTGTTCTCGTGACTGCATAGTTGCTGTTCTAGCAACAGCGAATCTCGCATTAAACTGTATTCATTAAACTTCAACGAGAAAGAATCAGCAACCTGCAATGTCTTCTCTTCTCTGCCATGAGATCTTCACGTAAAGAAGATCATGGGCGCCCCAAGGGGGCCGCAACAGTTCCGTGTATCTCGCAGTCAATTTTCCCCTACCCACTCCTGATATTCGTCATCGCTCTGTGGAAAAGTGCCTTCATATGGGCAGTGTATCAATATCTTGAGCTTTGGTCACCCAGGACGTCTTGATGTAACTGATTTTGCGGGACTTATGCCAAACTTATCCAAAAGTATGGTACCATACTAGCATCATTCGTTTCATACCGAACAACTTCTTTCTAGAATCTCTTTGAGAGGTATCTCCAAAATTTCATTGAAGCGCCAGGTAACATAAAAACACATCACACGATGAAAGAAGTCAAAGTATAATCCTGGTGGGCGGATTGAATCAAAGTATGTCTCATTGTGGGCATAGGAAAGAAAGAGACTAGATGAGTCGTTTTTCGATGACACAAAGCCTACGAGATGCTCAAAATGGCGGCGTAAATTTCAGTCCTAAAGGAAGGGATCTTGGGGGATGGACTAGCAAGGAGGTCATGATGATGCCTATTACGGTGGGTGACGAACATGGCTCTCCTTGTTATGAAATAGGTATGCAGTTATTTGAAGATGTGCCAGGAATCGCATGCCCGAAAAATGTAGGTTGAGAGCTGAACTCTAGGAAACCAGCAGCGCATGAAGTCACCTGACGTTCAGGAGCTGGTACCTTTGGTAACAAAGGAAAATAGAATCCTGTCGAATGTATCGAGCAGTATCGGCCCTCATTAATCATTTCCGACGTCCCCAGCAACGGTACGGCAATATCCGATCGAGCGCGGCTAGAAGCCAACCATCACCCTCAACAATGCCTCTACCTGCTCCAGGTACGCCGAGATACTTCAGATATTAGGTTTGATCATTTTCGGTATTGAAATGCAATCTGATTCAGGCCCTCGGCGAATACATACCTGACCAAGGGAGACGATCTGGAGGTTATGACGGTTACACCACAATCATTCGAAGACCCCGCTTGCAGAGTGTGGATCTACAAGCAGGCTCTTGATTTTGACAGCGTCCTTGTTCAGGGGGGTAAATCTATATATTATATGGCTCTTGGCGGATCATGCCACCCCCATTCAATCGTTCTCTTGACGTCTCTGGAGTCTCGAGAATCACGCGAGGCACCATGTGGCATCGGCCCTCGTTTCCCGCGCAAACGCTAGCGTAGGACCCCCGACGAGGGATCAACGATCCGCACATTTTTCCACGGAGCCTTAGAGTCTTTGAGATAAGCGATGACTGCTACATCAATTTGTGGCATAACGTCAATGTGAGTTCTTGAGTGATCTCTAAGAGAGGAGTGTCTTAACCTTACGGTCTCGTTCTAGTATTCAACGAACGTGCAGCTCCTGGATAAACGTATCCCAGGCTTCCTGCAAAGCTGCCACTCTATTTACTACTGTTTGAAGAGTTGTCAAAAGGAAGATTGGAATTGAGTTCATAAGTCTGAATGTTCTGTCGTGAAATTGATCTATCAGCGTAAGTACCCTCGTTCTAAATTTTATAGTGCGTTCCCCGTGAGCAAAGGTTCTGCTGCTGGACGCCACATGCTTCGACCAAGGGGAGCACCTCAACTTCATACTCAACAACTTCTTTCAGATGAAGCTTGGTGTCCCATGGAACGCAATGCCTCGGCGTGGCGAAGAGCTACCATCGTTTGTCTGCGCTATCGATCTTAGTTTCTATCTCATCCCGCTGGCCGACCCATTCTTCCGCACCGAGGCCCCCTCAAGGTGAAGGATAGCCATTCCCGTTATGGCCTATTTGGTATCTAATTCCTCTCGAGCCTGATCGCCGAAGCCTTCTCCTTACGCTTCAGGAGTCTCTATCAACGCACAAGGCACTGTGTGGCGCCTGCTCTTGTCAAATCTCATGAGCGCTATCACCCAGGAGCTTCGACTAAGCGGCGAGCTGTTTGTTCAAACCATTAAAGGGCTCCATGTGCTTTGCACTGGTATCGCCACCATGATCAAGTTCGACACAGGTCCGTCCCTCTGGAATCTGTTTAAAGGATGCACGTTCCTCCGCTAATACTTGAAAGCGGCGGCCACCTTTTTACAGCAATTACGCTCTTGTCACGAAAGTTACCAAGATCTCTGGTCACTTATGCCGGAATACGTTTCGCAGTTTCATGGGAAGATCATTTTTGGTATCGCCTTTTAGATCAAAGGACGATTTCTTCTCTACGCTTGCTTCGCTAGACACTGGGTCTGGAGCGAACTCTGTCTGCGCCTATTAAGGTATTGCCTCGAGTCCTAACTCTGAATGCCCTTGCATTACTTTCCCCGAAGGTGCCTCGTGCTATGTCGGAGTTGCTGGACGTGGGCCGCCACTTGAAAGCCTCACGTTTTAGCGTTCGCCAAGTTCGTAGAAGAACGTAAAGCCTGCATAGCTGTAGCGACCGCCACCCTGTCTACTACTGTTATGTGACCCGGCAGAAAGAGAATTGGGTGCATTTCCGTGAATCAGAATGTTCTGCCCTGAGATCTAACGACCTATCAGCGGAAGGGTTTACCTTGTGTTCGTATCTTTAACTTCCTCAACATACCTTCCCACAGAGTAAAGGTTCAGTCGCTGCTGGACACCTGCGCCCGCCCGAGTCGACCGAGTGGTGTACCTAAAATTCGGACTCAACCACATCTATTCAGATTATCGATGTTCCATGGAGACAAGACACAGTTCTCACTCTTGAAAACTTTATCGCCATCGCCCGCACATTTGTATCCTCATACAATATAACGATCATCTGAGGATTCCTTAATTTCGACTGGCCCTTACGGCTGGAGGCATTTCTTGGTGACATGACGGATGAATCAGCTAGCCTCGTCCACGGTGTTTTCTTCCGCCAGGACAAGGTTATCTTGGCTAAGGTCACGCAGGACTTCAGCGTTGGAGGTGATACTGATCTCCCATCCAGTACGTACGTAGGAAGCCATAGTGAGAATGTGAACAAAGTGCGAAGGACTATACCCCAAGGAGCGTGAAAGAGGGAAGAGCGAGCGAGGAAGGAAGGGCAAGATTTCACTCTGTTACTGGTATACTTGGGGGCGCGTCTCCAACGAATGCTATTGTAAGAGAGGAAGCAAGGCGACTTTATCATTTGACAATATAGCTATGATAGAACATACAGATAACTAGAAGGTACAAAGATGCATAGTGAGAACCAATTCCATTTCGAGCGGGAGCAACATTGAAGGAAAGATACTGGACTACAGTCCCTCTGGAACCCCTTGCACCGGGATCCTCAACCACCTGCCTCTCTCTGCATCACCTTGGGGGAACTTCCCAGCACAGACGTTAACCTGAAGCGAAGGATGAAGTAAACGAGGGGCTCCAAGGGTTGAATCTCGGTTAGCCCTCCAAGTGATGAACGACTCCATCAACGACTGCTCCAGCTCCTTGCTCAGAGCCTCGCCGCCCTTCGCAGAGGCTTCGGCGACAGCGTATGCGTTAGCGTCGTGAATTTCCTGGAGGCGAGCTCTGATGTGTACATTGCTGTTGCGTTGGTCCGAGACGAGAGACCAACACCGTGCACCCTCGATAGCTTCGATGTCTCCTGAGGCGTCAGGTGGATAGTCATGGCCGGCGTAGACCCTCGTATCGGGTGGAAGGGAGAGAATGTAGGAGATCGACTTGAACAAGTCAATGGGCGAACCGCCGGGAAAATCAGCTCGGGCAGAGCCTACGTCCGGCTGTGGACAAAAATCCATGTGAGTGATTGAATACAGAGAAAATCAAGAAAACGTACGTAGAAGATGGTATCCCCAACGAAAAGTCCCTTCCCGCACATGTAACCAACATGGTCAGGTGTATGACCTGGAAGGTGAACGACCTTGCACTCCAACTGCCCGATGTTGAAGCTTTCATCGTCCTCCCAGTATTTATCAAACGCATTCTCCAGCCTCTCCTTCGGGATCCCGTACACCTTGCCGAAACGTTCCTGGACGGCGGTGATCCTCTTCCCAATAGCGACAGGGACGGGATGACCAGAGGAAGCTTCGAGCTTGTGCTTGAGATACTGAGCCGCGGTCAAGTGATCGGCATGGGCATGCGTCTCGAGCAGCATCTCCACATCCAACCCGTTTTCCTTCACGAACGATAACAACCCATCGGCCGTCTTCGTGGTGACTTTACCAGAGGCAGGGTTGTAGTCGAGGACAGGGTCGATGACGACAGCTTTCTTCGTCGCTGGATCGACGACGATGTACTGCCAGGTCGACGTGGAGGATTCGAAGAAGGAGTAAACGTCGGGTTCCCCCGGGACGTTGGGTATGGTGGTACAGGTGGGGTTCGGGATGAGTTTGGAGCCAGAAGTAGACGCGGTCGCAAGACCACGAGTGGTGGCGGGAGCTGGAGCTGAGCTCAATAAAGCGGCTGCAGCGAGGGCCTTGGGGGGCGAAGTAGCGGAGGTGTCGGCGGATGCTCGCGACATGATAGAGGCAATGGTTCCAACAGATCGGGGGATGGGCCGGGTACTAGCAAGAGATCGTCGAGCAACGCTGGCGAGAGAAAGTCGAGGATGCATTCGAGATAGCGTCGAATTGGAGGACTGAGGGTCGTTTTTATGGTCTCACAGACAGAGTCGTTGGGTTGGTCGGAGCAACACGGTTTTGGCTGGCGCCTGACCAAGTATAAGGCGATGACAAACACCCCTGTCAGCAGCGGCACGTGCACAGATCATCCAGAGGAGCCGAGACGCGACAAGCATCTCGAACAAGGCCGGGGCTAGGTTTTTGGGATAATTCTGCCAACGACGGGGGNAAACGAGAGCAAGGTTGAGGAGAACGGGCCCGTATTGGGCGCTTGTTTCAACCTGCCTGACATCCGTCGAGCACGCCATGTGTTTGTTCGTGTTGTGGTCGGGTCGGGTGGCGGTGCAGGCGCCTGACCCGAACGCGTGATGTAGGCGCTCCCTTTGTAATCTTTGCAATCAATTGATCTCCAACGACGATAGGATTAACACTGAAAACTACAACAAAACACTGAGAACAATCCATTACATATCCGAAAAAGTTCAGACCAAATCCGTGCCAAAGGTTCATGCAGTCGTACTAGGGTTCGTGAAGAGTAGCAAGGTTCGTGAAGAGTATCAAATGTTCAGGTTAGTCAAGAAACGGCTGTCAGAGTTTTGAAAGAGTTCGAATGTCCGTATGGTTCTATCCTACATAAAAAANGAAAGCACCAAAGACAGCTGCGAACGCGCCTACGGCAGCAGAGTAGGGGGCACCACCTCGGATGGCAGAACTACTCTCAGTAGCAGCAGGAGCACTCGTGCCAGTCCTCGATCCACTCTGCGCACTGGCAGAGGCACTGGGGGCAGCGGAGCTCGTGGGGATGGGCCTTGGATAGGAACTATACGAGATGGTAGACGCTCCGGGAATCGGTACCCTCACTGTGGCACTGGGTCCATAGATATCCGTGCTCGCAAACGTTGAGCAGGAGGAGCTGGCCGGAACAGCGACACCCTGTCCCGGCATGGGCTGATTGTCGCTGGCACACGACTCGAAGACACCGTTACGGGCGTTGGAGGGAGCGTTGAATCCACATCCCTGAGTATCGAAGATGTGTTCGCAGTAGCGAGCATCATTCGGCTGCCTGGGATCGCAGGCCTTGAGGCAGAAGATATCGGCGCCCATGAAGCTAGTAAGGAACGATAAGCACTAAGATCACGCGACAGAACAAATTAATAAGCCGTACTTGTGCCATTGGACAACCTGCACGTAGGATCCAGTCCAAGCATTCGTGTAGAGCAGGCCTCCCATAGGATTACCACGCTGAAGAGAATGAATTGAGCATTATTGATCCAGAGGAAGAGCGTCACGCATACCCTGTCAGCACCGTGAGGGTCCATCTCTCCTCCTGCATCACCGGGAAGCATATTGATATTCGTCTGGTTCATGAACCCAACAACCTGGATGTAGTCCGGAGCTTTGGTGAATTGCACACCCGTAATCGTGCCGTCGGGTATAATGCGGGTGCCGTGGCCAGCCTGGGTGCACCATGCGACCATCTCGCCCTCAATAGAACCCACATCGCTTCCTGCCTCAGGAGGCGCCCACAGGCAGAAGTCTAGAGAACGTCATTGGCTTAATTACATTGCGGAACGAAGAGTGGGAAGAATAACGAACCATCCAGGGAGTTGATGTAGGCGGTTTGACAGAGGGAACTTGCGCCCTCAGTTGTCGAGTTGCATCTGTTGTAGCCGACCTGAACACCTCGAATGAGGCCGACGTCGGTGTCAACTTTGTAGGGCTGTAGGGATCAGGGAGTTAGCGGAAGAACGAAGATCATAGTGAGGAATCAGCCCACGAGTTGGTCCCAAGTGAAGCGTTTCTCCACGAGAGGAACATAGCCAAGTCCTCCTCCGCCGCCACCACCTCCTCCTCCACCTCCTCCACCAGCACCTCCTCCGCCTCCGCCTCCGCCTCCACCAGCGCCGCCGCCGCCGCCGCCTGGTCCTTGCGGAATGGCGTTCACAACGGCAAAGATGAGAGGAACGAGAGCTGCGACAGAAAGTCTAGCCATATCTATCTAGGTCTACGCGTAAAAAGGGGGATGGAATGAGATAAGGGGAATGGAATGAGAAACAAGAGAAAGGGAGGGAGCGAAAGGTCAAGAAGACGCGCCGCACACAACCTAACCTCCTCCAACGGTCCTTTAAATCAAGTTCGGCTATAGGGACGTGCATATGGGGGTATCGTGGACGGAGGGCATGCTGGCATTGGCGCCAAACTAGACTATCATAGGGGCCCTGTCGCCCGGGACGTCTTCTGATTCATTGATCCCTTCAAACCTTGCCCATTCAATCAAACAAGGCCATGAGTTCGGAAAGGTTAATGTACGACATCGAATTTCGAGGGAGTCTTGTGCGGGTAAAACATGCTTCTCCTGGTGCCTCTCGTCCTTCGTCCTTGAAACCCGGGGCTTGGAGGGCGGAATGTCGTCGGGGTGAGCAGACAAAGACGGTCAATGCGCCCTGAGGGTCCGATGGGGTCTGGATCCTCGGGATTGTAGGAGATGATCGACTGTGCGAAACGCTGGCGATGGAGCCTTGGAGCCCCGCAACCGACTTTGAACTTGAACATGCGTACGACATGGTACGAAAGCAACGTTTTAAGTTGACAGTGGACAGCGTACATGGCGGAGATTGCAAGAGTTTGAATTGTTTCCTGGTGCTCGTGGTTTCTGTTGTGTTCCAGAAAGTTATTTTTAGCACGCCAAGATGATTGCCAAGACAAGGAGGTTGTCTACCGAATGGATCAATCATCGATGACGCCCCGCGTCATCATGGCAGCTGACATGCATGAGACTCCCTCCTTCACCCTCCCAGCCTCCAGGAGTCAAGGATTATTGAAAAGGTATGGCATTGGGCACAAGGCGAAGGGGTGTCTGAATCACCAGTCTCCAAAAGGACAAAGCCAAACACGGTGACGACAGGGTAGGTTTGAGGAAACCTGAACACACCTATCCGTGCAGCGGAACGAGTAGCGGACCAGACGCGGGATGGGCTTTTTCAAGAAGGTGCGCGCTCAAAGAACATTGAAGAAGCTGTAACCGACATATTCAAAATCACGAATACGCGCTCATCATTGAATTTCTGCGATGGGATATAGAAATTCAACAACCCCCTTTCTTTAGCAGCCCTCGGGTTTCCCCCGACTCTTCGACTCAATTGAGGAAAACAAGATTTGGTAGTGTTTGTGTCAGCGGGCGGCTCATCACCAGTATCAGTAATGTCTCGCCCGCCCGTGGCGCAGAGGCGGGTCAAATTTGAGGCTCGCGATAGCTTAGATGCTCTCCAAGAACTTTTTTTTTTTNGATTTATCAAACTCCCAAGCATCCCTTATGATAGAAAGGCCCAAACGCTAGCACCTCTTATCCTGTACAATAATAAAAATTGTCCACTTGTAGTAGCTGTTAGGTTCTGAGCCTTGGAATGACCGCTTCTTTCCAATTGATATATTCCGCCGTAGAGCACCGACTGTTCCGAGAGCTCAGCGCCCAGGGCACAAGCACCGACTCAGACTGCATCGCGCACGCCACGAGCCCTTCAAGCCTATCTGTGGGCAAACGACTCGTATGATGGTACTGTGAAATCAGAAAGCTTCAAGAACCCATCTCAGCCCAACTTGCTTGCGTTTGGTGATGACTAGTGAGTTTGCACAACCAATCCCTTTGTTCTAAGGAGTACCCGTTGACCCCGTTGACGAACAACGAACAGGGATTCATCTATTCATGTCGCTATATGGTCTCTCGGTATTCCTTGAAACTTCGAAGCAGCTGAGAACAGGACGAACTCGGTACATCGTTATCAGCTTCATCATAACAAGCCTATCGGTCACCACTTCAACCATCGACATGATCCCTTTCTTTAACAGCATGTTTCCGGCAGTGAGTCCCGAGGACTTTCTCGATCGACTGGGCGAAACATTCTATGTGTGGTACAGCATGCTCAGCGTCATTCTCACACATATTCTGATCCTCCTTGGAGAACTGTTATTGGTGAGTGCCACCATCTACCACACCTGAAGCCTGTTCTGACCAATTTTTTGACCATTTGGTAGGTGTACCGGTGCTGCATCATCTCCTCAGACCGTCGCTACGTCACTCGTCATCCCTCCGGTTTTCTCAACTTTGGCATCCTTTGGTAGGCCCCCTCCGCGTTTCTTGCCAACGGCAGCAGTATTCACTCCTCTTACAGCAACTTAGCATTTTCAGTTGCTCTCTTGGCACAGAGCGGTATGGAATTAACACAGACGCCTTGGACGCAGCTCGTGCTCTGCTCATCGTAGCAACAAATGTCATGGTCACTACTTTGATCTGCGTTCATCTATTCCATGAACGCAAGGCTCTCTCACCAATCATCATGTCTATCCTCATCGAGTCTGCTGCCCCTCTGTCAATCTTCGGCCTCATCTACGCTTGTTTCACGATTGCGGGAGCGACTGGAGCGAATTATCTCGACGGACGGAGTGTCGTACGAGGTAGGGTACAACATCGTTGGTTCAGTCTTCGTTGGATTCTGCGTAAGTCGTTGGAGCATTTCGTATCCGGGTGGTTATATCTGAGGGCTCTCTGTCGGGCATGTCGCCGCATATGATTATTTTCCGCGTCCAGGCCTCTCCAATTTGCGCGTCAGCAGACGACGGAGATGGACACTATGGAGGACATCGGACAAAGCAAGCCGGAGTGTTCTTTCAGTGCATAGCTCACCGTATTTATATTTATTTGTCATTTACTCTGGCTCTGCTGGTAACTCGCGATCCTGGAGTCTCTTCCTGGCCGATCTTATTGAAATTCCTTCACTGTTTACGGGATTGTCAGTGGATCATCAACTATACCAGGAGCGGGGGAATCAAAAGTGATGAGAAATCCACGCATGTCTCACAGCCGAACTTAAAATACTGATTGCTAGCAATACAGGTTACCATCAGACCGCTCACTATATCACTCAAGAGGTAGGATGAGGTGATCAACAATCGGAAAAGCATGATAGATAGGACAAAGAACATCTATGCGAATGAAAATATAAACGCAGGATGACACAAAGCAAGCGAAAATCAAAAANCAAAATCAAAACGAGATCGATAGCATACAAAGATAATGAAAAGACACTATATCATATTACCCTCCTTCTCGAGGGGCGCCGACCGCTCACTACTCCTCCTCCAGACTCAACTGATACTCGTCCAAATTCAACCGTTGATGCAACGCACCCGACAAGACAAGTTCCAGACTATACACCGTAAAGCCCTGTTCCGCGAGCTGCCTCCACGCCGATACGTCTGCTTGGGACGATACAGCGTACCGCTCAGGTCCAGCGGATAAAACGCGTTGAGTGAGTTTCTGGACTTCTTTGAGCTGTTCGAAACACGACGAAAAGGAAAGGGTTATGTTAGAATATGGAGAATAAAGATGACGGGAGAGAAAACAACGAATTGAGCTAAGCATACCTGTCCACCACAAGCCATAACGACATTCTTCAACAGCGGCAACGAGCTCATGATCGACTTGCCAGCGACATAGAAAGTCTTGCCCTCAAACAATTTGCCCTTCCTCGCTCTGTTCAAGCTGGCTTCGAGATCGAGATCGTACTTGTTGCTTGGGTCGTTCAATGTGTACTTTGATTCGGCTGGTTATTGCAATCGAATGGATCATAATATGAGCGGAACGAGACACCAGGAGTGCAACAAGGGAAAGAGACTTACGCAGAAGCTTCCCAGCTTTAGCCGAATCCAACGCCCAGTCCTTACTCAAGATGAACGCTCCACCTGCAAGTGCAACGAGGAACTTTTCCGTTCGGACGATTGCGCTCGCAAGCAAGTGCGTACATTCCGAAGGGCGAGTACACATGGTCACACCAAGTTTGTTTAATGCCTATACATTTACGAGATCGGTTCGGTTAGCCTCGACGAAAAGAAAAAGTGAGGTGAAATCAGGACGAGGGAAAACGCGAAGGGAGACGCGAAGGGAGAAATGCTGGATAAATTGAAAGAGAAATGAAGAACGAACCTTGATAACATCATCATCCAACTGAACTTGGGTCGTAGTCAACTTGATCGTTGCCTGCCCTCCTCCTTTCTTGGCCGCACCAACACTAATGTTCTCCTGCTCACCCTTCTTCCGTTTCTTCTTCTGCTGATTCCCTTCCTCTTCCTCGTCTTCCTCCTCGTCTCCCTCCTGCTCAGCTGCAACGTCCGAGTTGCGTTTCCTCCTCTTCCCAGCAACTTTCTTCTCATCTCCATCATCTCCATCGGCCTCCTTCTCCTTGCCTTTCCCCGCAGCACCCTTCTTACCACGTCGACCAGGGCCATCGTCGTCTTCAGGCGTATCCCCACTAACCACAAAGAACCCACTCGCCCCACCACCGCTCTTCCTAGCTTTGCGCATCTGAGACTCGAAATTAATGACATCGGGCATGATCACGTCATGTAGCTTCGCCGTAGCTTTCGCTGCTGCGGCTCTTTTTCCAGGGGTCTGCGAGGTAGTGGAAGTGGATGTAACGTCGCTGGGTGCGACGGAGGCTCGAGAAGGAGGTACGGGTGGAGGAGCCATTAATGGTCGAGCAGCAGCAGGGGGGCCGGAGGTCGACTTCGGTTTCTTGGATTTCGAGCCACCTGGTACAGAGGTGGCAGGAGGCGGAGGGTCTTCTGGCAGTGAACGACGCTTCCTAGCTGTTGACGTTGACGCAGCAGGTTTTGTAGGAGGTTGCTTCTTCTTACCCTTCTTCGCCGGCATCTCTTCCTCCTCTTCTTCGGGAGCGGGTTCCATGCTAACGTCCCCATCCTCGTCTTCCACCGCCTGCTTAGCCTTGCCCTTACCAGGCTTCGACGAGGCCTTGCCATCCGACTTTGACGTTGCTGCGACCTTCGACTTGGGCTTTACCACTCCAATCGAGGCCTCTTTCTTGGTAGTAGGTGCGAAGATACTCTCAGGCGGTTCATCCGAATCCTCGCTATCCTCTGAAGGGGGAGGCGGTGGCGCCTTCGATGATGCTGCGGATTTGGATTTCGGTCTCGCAGTTGTAGTCGATATCGAATGAGCGGAAGTTTTCTTGGCAGTGACCGGAGGCTCGTCTTCGTCCTCGTCTTCCGAGCTTTGAGCTTTNCGACCTCCCCTTCGCCTTGGACTTTCCAGGTGACACTTTCGATTTCGACTTCGAAACAGCCTCTTGCTCTTCCTCGTCCTCAACCACACTCTTCCCAGTACTACTCCGCCCCTTCACCTTCGTCTTCGCACTACTCTCTCTTCCTCCTGTTTTCCGGTCTGAGAGCCTCTTCCTCCGGCCCTTTTGCTCATTCTCGTCGCTGTGATCCTCAAACTCATCAACGACGACCCTCACTCTCTTGGTGACATGCTTCGCCACCTCATTCTCATCATCCTCAGAGTCACTCGGTTGTTGTTGTTGTTTCGATCTCGAGGGTTTAGTGGGAGATTTCTTGCTGGAAGTTGGTTTCGCATTCGATTTGAGAGGGGTCTTGCCAGACTTGGATTTGAGAGGCGACGACGCGTACCCTCCTTCTTCGTCTTCTTCAGACTCCTCTTCCTCTTCCTCTTGGACGACTTTCTTCGCCTTCCCATCCCCCTTCGCCTTGGCCTTTGATTGAGGCCGCTTTGGAGCCACCTCTTCCTCTGTCTGAGATCCCTCACCATTCGCGCTCTTTCCCTTGCGCTTCGGTGTCGACGCCGACTTCGCCGTATCCCCCGCTTTCGCCTGGACCGTAGTAGATCCCCTCTTCTTCTTTGGAGGCGGTAACGGCGGTTCATCTTCCTCATCCTCCGGAGGGGTTGCAGCGGGATTAGACATGACAGCATCCCCGTCCCCATCTAGCAGAACGTCGGAAACTTCATTCGCATCTCGAACGCTATTCTGGGTGTCCGTATTCGCGGTGTTCTTCCGTTGGAGTCGGGACCGGGCATGTCGTTCACCGTTATTGCCACCGTCGTTGGCGGAGTGGTGTGCGGGGACCTCGATGTCCACCTCCATCTGCATCCCAACGTCTTCTCGTTCACCTTCACTAAGCTCTTCCTCTTCATCCCCTAGTTCGGCTTTAACGTCGGGACGTGAAGCGTCCGTTTCGTCATCCTCGTCCTCCCCCTCGTACACCGCCTCCAACTCGGATACCTCTTCGTCCAACTTCCCTCCTCCTTTATCCTCTTTTCCTTCTTCGCCCGACGAATAATAGCGGCCCGAAACACCCACCCCAACACCGCGTTCACCCAACATCTTGGCAAAATCGATCCCAGGTGGGAACTTGATGTACTTGTCGGTAGCTAGTGTGAGGTTCCGCCATTGGACGAAACAGTCTTCGAGCCAAGTATGATTCACTACTGGGATGGACCATGATTGGGCCTTCGAAGCCTTTGTGCCGTCTTTGCTATTGAGCGTATCATTATCGTAAATGTTATTTCGAGGGCGAAGAGCAGGAGAAAAANGACCTACGTAGCAGCGACCAAAGCCGTGTTCTTGCCTGACATGCTAGGAGTGAACTGTGCCCCCATCGTCGTGATGAGCTTCTTGAGGTACTCTCGGGCTTCGCCGGTATAGTTTGTTACAGTGATTTCCTAGGTATGGTGCATGGTTAGCAGGAGATACAGGGAATACGAGAGGAGAGCGTACATGTTGCGTGAAACCCTCAATCTTCTTGTTCGGTATTGGATAATGCAGAAGTTGGTCCAAAGGGCTTGTCACAGTCCCCGTGGACTGAACGTGGTACAGCCACGCTAGGGTTCCGATGGTCCTCCGACACCGATACGCCTACCACAACAGTCCCATAAGCGACTACAACCAACAACGATGGATAGCAAGGCCACTCACCCTGACATACGCTCTCCCCACTCTCCAACGTGTGATATAAATATCACATCCCTCAACCGCGTTCGCCTCTTTCCTCTCCCTCTCCCGCTCCCTCCTCTTCCAAGCTTCTTGTGTGTCCTCTGAGCTGGCAGACTCTTCCTCAAGATCCTCTTCTTCGTCTCCGTCCCATCGAACGATCTCACCACCGGCACGCTGGATCCCCACTTCCACCGCCTGTCTCCTTCCTTTAAATAACATGAGACTTCTCCCAAGGAGGATGCGTCTGCCTTCCCAGACAGGCTTGATGTTTGAGCTAGTGGCAAGAGAGGATGTGGGGATCTTGACGGGTGAAGACGACGATGGGTCGGGGATGTACCGAATTGCTGTGGAGTAGTACGACCGTTTGAGCGGGTCGGTCTCTACATTCGTCGCTCTCTTCACTTTCACGTCCTCCTCTCCATCCTCCTTCTTTCCCATAAATAGCCCCTGGTCGTTCCTCAAGATTGGTGGGTCAGGCCACTCATACGGGTCCGTCGCCAACCCTCCAAGCCCCAGCCTCACAGAATCGTCAAACCAGTGTGGTAAGACAACCTTGACGTGCGTTTGGTCTTGGTGGTGGAGAGCCGTAGAGTATTTCGACGACTTGTTGTCGATGGCGAAGAGATGTGTGACTTCTTTTGTGAGGCCTGTGCGCCACTGGCCACCGAGGGCGAGGATACCAGCTGAGAGGACTTCCAGGTCCTGTGCAGGGAGCTGCGACCGAGGGTAAGCCACAGGCGTGCAATGGGGAGGGTAGACGAACCTCGGTTGCACATGCAATGACTCCAGAGAATATCATCGCCGGGTCCACGGAGTAGTAGTTTGGTCTAGCCAATACTCGTCAATTCAACGAAGAAGGTGCAGAAACAAGACGCGACGAACGGCTGCGGTTTGCCCAACACAAGGGACCTTTCTAGCCACTTGTCCTGTAATCCCAGATCAAATTCAGTCCCAATGCAGATTGTAGAGCCACCCGTACTCACAGTAACGACAACAGTCTCCTCTCTGACATCCTGCCACCCCTCAAACCGATCCGAATTCGAGATAACATGCGTCGCCTCGCTCAGCGATTCAGCTGCCCTTGCTCCATTATTGTCCAAGGTATATTGCAGGAATTCGCGTTTCTCTGGCGTTAGTGTTGGCGAGAGATAGTATCGGATGGAGCTGAAGAGCTGCATCGACGACAGGGACGACGAGGAGAAGGTGTTTCAATGAGATGGGCGAGCGCGTTGGCACCGTGGCTCAATCAACGGGGCGCACCGTGACGTGACAGACGCGTGACGCATTTCCCGTGATCGGATTAGCGCGCTTCCGACGCGTCGTGCTTGACTCGTAACTCCACCCAAACCACTCTAGCTTTACGAGACATCAACTAAATGGCTTCTGGTGTCATCGAGGTCTCATTTTCGACCGTTCCCCGCTGCGATGAATTTATTGATGCGGTCGATGGATGCACTGAACCAGGCGATGAATGGCCTGCCAGCTGGTACGGACCTGCAGGAATACCTTGCTTTCCGCTCACTGCCTCCCCTGGTCATCCTATCTGCTCGAGATACAACTGCCGGACGTTCGATGACGGTATCAATGTTATCGATGCTGCGAGTTTCATCAAGTTGGGTTTCCGCCGAACCAAGCTCGCCTTGCGTTGTGGAACTTAATTCCCCTGAGGAATAACAACCCAGTTCGGGGCTCGAGTCCTCAAGAGCTCCAAGACTATGCATGCAGATACGGCATGGAAAATGAACCCGGCTCAGTAGTGACGACTGCGCAGCTGCAACGTTTCGTAATCCGTGCAATCGGGGGATTCATAGACTTTGACTTTACAAAGCTTTTTGTTAGTATTGTTTACTGTAAATTCTAGGTTGAATGCCGTTGGGCTTTTGAACCGGGTTCTTTTGCCCATGGATGATACCCTCGAATACGAACATGCAACTGGGTTGTTTAGCCGCGATCAAGCTACTTAAAAACAAACGTCTCACTAATCCAGCATCAAGGAATGCTTAGGTAGTTTCATTTTTGTTGTTCTCCAACTAGTCAGAGATGTAGGGCCACGATTCAGAATTACGCCTGTCGCGAGGCAGCAGATACCAGGCGAGGTATCTCTGTACAGAAGTAAATGAGGAATAGAAGGAAGAAAAAGCTTGTAAAAACCACAAAGAGCGCTCTATGGGCAGAACTTCCTTCGGCCACTACGTATGCGGTGATGGGAACGATGATCAGGATAAGTCCAGCGTAAAACGAAACAAACCCTATGGCGCTAGCGAGGTTAGTAAGCTTGCTGTGACCAAAGAAATTTTCACGCGTACACATTATGTTAGCAACGGGAAGAAACTGCTTCAAAAACCCCTGTCTCCAACTGCCAACCCCGAAAATGCCTTCATCAACTTGCCTTTGCCAATCCATGACAATGAAGGTGTTCACAGCAGCTGCTATGTTAAAAGCGAGTGCTAAATAGCATAAAAATGGAATGAAAGATGGCGGAGCACAGCTGCCGTTGAGGATGTTGCAGTTGGCGCTTGCATTTGTCTGAGGATAGTTGTTCCCGTCGTTGAGGAAGGAGTATAACTGGGCTGCAACAGCAGCACCGAGACCCGACTGGAGCCATGTGAGCATTTAACTGCATCAAAATACCCACAGAATATAACCCACGACAACTGAAGCGTTCTGGTAAACTGATTCGGCTCGAACCTCCTTCGACATGGAACGCGTCGCTAAAACTTTTCGCAGTTGAGTGTGAATCATTTTTCGTAGTACAGCCAAGGTCCGTTACCTTTAGGCGGGGGGNACTCGAGCTTGAGCATCGGTTGGAGATGGAGTCCGGGACCCGGACATCGCCGGCGTCAGGAAGGAGTCTGAGGATTGTTACTGTGAATCAATGCATCCACACAAAGCTGGCCACCTTACTTAGCTGTTGCCTGCGATGGGAAGCCGTGATTCAAGAGCGGGTTCCTTTGCAAGAAAGGCGATTTAGGGGACCTGGAATGCCGGATACAGAGCGTTGTTTTTCTGACGCGTATTTGAATTGATGCGAGGTTCTATCCGAGGAAGCCAGCAGTCCAGCTGTCATCCGACTTGATGGAATACATTTGTATGTCAGGCTGAATGTACATGTACTCGGGCGATCAGCTCAGAGGCATTCAATTCATTTCTCCACAGCCAACACGATCACAAGATTGAAGTTTTTGCAGCGGCTAGGGCGAGGGTTTAGCCTGTAGATGAGAGACTCTGGGATTTTGACGCTTGTTCAGCGCCTTGACCCAATCCCGAACGCCCACCTGGGCGTTCATCAGGTCATGACACGAAAACAGTGCAGCGCACGGTTTACCCGCCATGTACCTGGGTGTTAAAAGAACGAAAAGAAAGAAGAGAATAAGAGACTCACACGCTCAAAAAGGAAAGCTCGTCACGCATTCTGAGGTTGCCGAGGCATTTTGCCGAGGGTACTTAAGGGCCAAAAATGCCAAGACGACGTCGCTCCTTGTGACCGGGCCGCATCTCTCCCATCAGTCATTTTGCAGCTCCGCCTGTTTTCCGTCCGCCCATTTCAACATTTCCTCCCACTCCGCCATCATAGTTCGTGCCGCCGTCACTTTCTATCTCGCCCTCGGAAGCCCGCAAAATGCCTCGGCTCCTGCCGTGCGAAGCATCGGCCGCTTGCCACAGGTTTAGTGCAAGCGGGCGTCAAGATTGAAAAGTACTGCTACATGAAAGGACATAAATAGCTCGGAGGGTGTAAACGCTCCTTGCCATTTGATCATGCTCACCTATTATTGATTCCCTTGCAACCAAGCTCTGCTTACACCGTTCGCAAGGATCGGTACACGAGGGGGATTGGACGTCAGTGGCTGGCAATATTTGAGGAACGTCGCTTGTGTCCTGAAAACTGAGCACTCCTGCAAAGGCTGGACACCTGCTTTGCTTTGCTGGTAAGAAAGGCCGCAAATGACCGGTTCTCGGCAGCATATACACAAGATGATATATTGGGGGTCCCAAGCTTCGTGCACATCGGTTTCTCGGATGCATAAATGCATGCAGCTAAGACTTCCGGAGTGATGTAGAATCTTGCCTCTCTATCCGCTGTACAGCTGTAATGGCTCTACTCTTGGGAAAAGGCCCCAGTATTGATTTTTTGTCCTCACGCAACTGCCAGTTCAGAAAATGAGCAAAGCTTTGCAAAGAAATACTTTTGCGCGTCTTTAGTCGTTGGAAAAGTGATAGGAAGGGCCAACACTTTGCATTTGCGTCGCCAGTCATGATCATTGCTAGCACTTAAATGTGGAAATCGCTAGTGGCAGTGCGATAGTGCAGTTCAAGTGAATCTATCCTTCCCAAGAAGCAATTTGCATCGATTGGCTGACTCTAACAACATGGGGTTTTATTGACGATTACCCATCTCCTTGCCTTCCAGGTCTCTACCGGTGCTCCTCTGTAGTTGTAGTTTCTCTCTGATAGTCCCTCAGCGTTTGATGAGCCTATATCCGCCGTAGTGAACAAAAATTGAGATGCGGGGTTGCTGTCGAGATTCAAGCTTCATAACCCATGTGTACACCAAGTATCTCCAGCGTAAATTCGAATCTTCCTCTGGTTTAGCAGACATGGCGGTCGACACGCTAGCATATAGTTCCTTTATAGCAATCAATCTTGGGCCTCACGTATCTCCGCCATCACCATCGGAACCTGTATGATTGTCACGATGATTATAATTCCGCATCCTCTTCTCCCTCAGACTTCGACCATCTCTCCACTCCACTGATCTTGATTCTGACCCTTTCTCCCAGTTCTGCGGTCTAGTGTTATCCACGAAACAAGAGCGACTTTCTTCCGTCACATCTCTTCCGTTCAGGTCAAACACAGGTACAAGCTGATGCCATCTTCTATAATTAAACGACTACTTTCTGGGAAATCGGCATCGCACCGCGTATGATGCGGCAACGCACTACTTCTCTTCATCCATTCACTCTTTGAAGAACATCTCTCAAAACAGAAAGCTAACTCGCAGTTGAAACTCAATACGCTCTCAGATGACCACCCGCTCTCCGTAAATTTTCCGCCTTTACTTCGGCTAGGCATTTTCAAGGCGTCGTTCGCACTAAATCATGGCGTACGCTGAACTTCGGTAGCCAGCAGTATAAAGTACTGCAAACGTAAGATGTTTAGGCCGATGTGGTTCCTGCATCCCCGTCCATATCTATTCCACCGGACCCATCCCTGGTCATCAATCATGCAGTATCTCCAGTATCTCGCCGCTATTCTGACTGTAGCTCCCTCTGTCATCCTCGCTGCTCCCTCATTCGCTCAGGCCGACAGCAACCCCTACGTTGGTGTCGAGCCACATGTTAACAAGGGTTACGCTACAAAGCTTGAGGAGACGATTGCATATTTCAATGAGCAGAATGACACTCTCAACGCTGCTAGGACACGCACCGTGCAGAAGATCCCCACATTCGCTTGGGTGTCTACTATAGCTGCGGTACGCGCCATTCAACTCAAGTTTGATTTAAAATGATTAAACCCAGTCATTTATCGTGCTGGCTCGCATATTTAGATTAGCGAGCTCAAGCCACTGATTAGCGATGCTCTCGCTGTCCAGAGTAGGACTGGCAAGAAACAGATCGTTCAAATCGTCATATACAACCTTCCCGACCGCGACTGCTCAGCAACGGCGTCCGATGGCGAACTCCACATCGCCGACGATGGTTTGAGAAAGTACAAGGGGTTCATTGACAGTAAGTATTCAGTCTTATATCGGCCTGTGCGGTAATTCCGATGACTTTTGAAAACTCATTGTCGGGTTATTATACAAGATATTATGGCTGAGCTCTCTACCGAGGATGCTGACAAGCTCCGATTCTCGCTCATCCTCGAACCTGACTCGCTCGGAAACCTCATTACCAACCTAAATGTGATCAAGTGCGGCAATGCGGCCGATGCATACAGAGAGGCAACTGCCTACGTATGTAAACCTACCATTCACCTCTCTTTCGTCACTTCAAGAAACTAACAGATTTCACAATCATCTTGATAGGCCATCGCCAAGCTCCAGCGCTCCAACATCGCTCTCTACCTCGACGCCGCACACGGTGGCTGGCTGGGATGGGCTGCCAACCTCGAGCCCTCCGCCAAGCTCTTCGCTCAAGTCCTCAAAGGAGCTCAATCCATCAACCCCTCCGCCAAAGTCCGTGGCCTCGCCATCAACGTCTCCAACTATAACCAATACGTCGCTCCCGTGCGCGAAGAATTTACCGAATGGAATGACAGCTGGGACGAACGGCGCTACCTCAACAATCTCATACCGCACCTCGAAACTGCTGGATTCCCAGCTCACTTTATCGTGGACCAGGGTCGGTCAGGCAAGGCTGGTATAAGAACTTCGTGGAGCCAGTGGTGCAATATCAAGAACGCTGGATTTGGTACACGGCCTACAGCTGATCAAGCCGTGCTGAACAACGAAAACGTCGATGCGATTGTGTGGGTGAAGCCCGGAGGCGAGAGTGACGGAACGAGCGATGTGAACGCCGTGCGATACGATACAAATTGCAGGAGTCCCGTCGCACATGTTCCGGCTCCTGAAGCGGGGGAGTGGTTTAACGACTATGTGGTAAATTTGGTGAAGAATGCTGAACCGCCGCTCAGCCCGACTTACATCTAATCATACGCCAGCTTGTTAATGACACTCTAGCGTATCTTACAATGTGGCGCTGGGAAGCAAAAACTGTCCTGTTAACGATAAGACGAGTTGGATTCATCCTGGGACACCCTACTCTGGGATTGACGTCCGTCTGGGCCTGCCTTGCGACTTATGATCAGTCCGCAGACTGGCCATTTTGAATCAAACCACTTCGTGTTCGCTCAGAGCCATGCGTTACACCCGAGAAAACGATGTGGTTAGCGCGCTTCCGACACGTCGTGCGGTCGGTCCTGACCCGTAGCTCCATCAAAACCACTCCAGCTTGTCTATCTCAGTCTCAGACCGGGTGCGACTCCGTAACGATCAAACAAGTAGACGCTGGTGGTGAAGCTCAGACGCAAGCATCGAGCAGTGGGTTCTAATGCCAGGAGGCCTCATTTACTACGATTTTCCGTGGTATTCATCCGGTATCTGAGCTGTACTCTAGACTCTCCTTGCTTCTCTATACTAGCCGGTCCCTGTGCTCTGTGGCAAGTAGTTTTGCAGCTTTCCCGTGGTCAAGTCCCATCTTGTGGCCAACCCTGGTAGAAAGAGGGGATAGGTGTCGGGTATGGTGCTATTGATAGAATCGTTGTGAGCTTGGAAGAGCGCATATTGGATTCCTACCCCCTGTATAAGATGGACCTGTCATTTAGACATGGACCTCACTTATCTCCGCCATCGGAATTTGTATGATTGCCGCGATCATTGTGCAGTGCTGCATCTCTTCCTCTACCATCTCTCCAGGGATTCTGATCGAGCCCTCTTTCAGAGTTATCCACGAAACAAAAGCGACTTTCCTCCGTCACATCTCTTTCGTCCAGGTTAATACAGGGACACGTTGACGGCATCTTCCATCTTCTATGCTTTGCTGTCTGTTTTGTGGGAAGTCGACATTGCAGCTCGAATTCTGCAGAGCTCACACCGCGTATGATGCGGCAACGCATTGCTTGGGGGTAGCTGTACGCTTCTTTTTTCTTCACCCATTCCTCTCTGAAAGAACATTTCTCAAAACAGAAAGCTAGCTCGCGGTTGAAAACCCAATACGCTCTCACATGACCATGATTCCCGCAAATTCTCCGCCCCCAACACGGCTTGGCACTCTCAAGGTGTTCACCCAACCTGAATCATGGGTGCTCAAGGGCGCACGCTGAGCTTCGGTCAGCAATAGTATATAATACAGCGAACGTAAGATGTTCAAGGCGACGTGGTTCCTCCATCCCCAGTCATAGCTATTCCACCGGATTCATCTCTGTTCATCAACCATGAAGTATCTCCAGTATCTCGCCGCTATCCTGGCTGCTGCGCCTTCTGTCATCCTGGCTGCGCCTTCATCCTCTCAGGCCGACAGCAACCCCTACGTTGGTGTCGAGCCACATGTTAACAAGGGCTACGCTGCGAAGCTTGAGGAAACGATCGCATATTTCAATGAACAGAATGACGCTCTCAACGCTGCCAGGACGCGCACCGTACAGAAGATCCCCACATTCGCTTGGGTGTCTAATTCGGCTGCGGTACGCGGGATTCAATTCAAGTTTACAATGATTCAATCATTTATCGTGTTGGCTCGCATACTTATCTAGATTAGCGAGCTCAAACCACTGATTAGCGATGCTCTAGCCGTCCAGAGTAGGACTGGCAAGAAACAGATTGTTCAAGTCGTCGTATACAACCTTCCCGACCGGGACTGCTCCGCTAAGGCGTCCGATGGTGAATTCCACATTGTCGACGATGGTTTGAACAAGTACAAGAGGTTTATTGACAGTGAGTATTCAGTCTTATCGTGGCCTGTGAATAAATGAGATGATTTCTGAAAACTTGTTGGGTTATTATACTAGACGTTCTCGCTGAGCTCTCTACCGAGGATGCTGACAAGCTCCAGTTCTCGCTCATCCTCGAGCCCGATTCGCTCGGAAACCTCGTTACCAACATGAGTGTGGTAAAGTGTGCCAATGCGGCCGATGCATACCGAGAAGCAACTGCTTATGTGCGTACACCTGCCATCCGCCCCTCCTTCGTCACTTCAAGAGACTAACACGGATTTTACAATCATCGTGATAGGCCATCGCCAAGCTCCAACGCTCTAACATCGCTCTCTACCTCGACGCCGCACATGGTGGCTGGCTCGGGTGGTCCGCCAACCTCGAACCCTCTGCCAAAGTCTTCGCTCAAGTCCTCAAAGGTGCTCAAGCCATCAACCCCTCCGCCAAAGTCCGTGGCCTGGCCATCAACGTCTCCAACTATAACCAATACGTCGCTCCCGTACGCGAAGACTACACGGAATGGAACGACAGCTGGGACGAATCCCACTATCTCACCAACCTCATACCGCACCTCAAAACAGCCGGGTTCCCAGCTCACTTTATCGTCGACCAAGGTCGGTCAGGTAAAGCTGGTATTCGAACCTCATGGAGCCAGTGGTGCAATATTAAGAACGCTGGATTTGGCACGCGGCCTACAGCTGACCAGGCCGTTCTGAAGGATTCTAATGTCGATGCAATTGTGTGGGTGAAGCCCGGAGGCGAGAGTGATGGAACGAGCGATGTGAACGCGGTGAGGTACGATGCGAATTGCAGGAGTCCCGTCGCACATGTTCCGGCTCCTGAAGCGGGGGAGTGGTTTAACGACTATGTGGTCAATTTGGTGAAGAATGCTGAACCGCCGCTCAGCCCGACTTACACCTAGTCATACGCCAGCTCGTTGGTGATACTCTAGCACGTCTTAAAATGTGACACTAGTCAGCAGAAGCTGTCCCCTTTATGATAAAAAGAGTTGCATCCGTCCTGGTGCCCCTTGCTCTGGGATTGAGGTTCATCTGGGTTTGTCTGGCCAATTTTAATCAGTCCGCACACTGGCCTTTTTTGAATCAAGTCACTTCGTGTTTGATCCGACCCTTATTTTACGCCGTAGAGGACGACGTGATTTCCTTCATAGACATGGTCATGATAGTCACATGTACATTCAGCGCAGTCGGACACTCGATGGAAGATTCAATGAACTCCGGGTTGCTGAAACCTTGGGCTATAGGTAGTAGCGTTACCCTCCGTTCGGAACTGCTCAAGTATCATCCTCTTGTTCTCATTACACAACTTCACAACGACATTTTGTGGGCTAGAGAAAATCAAAAAATCAGAACATGCACATTACATCGGGGCTAGTGCGGTAGTACTGCGCGCACTATAGCCGTGATCTGGTATTCAAGATTGTGGACATCATTTCTTGGCCAAAGTCCGGGTGGAAGATCCCTTAAGCCAGCCGAAGCAATCATCCGCTTTCATGTCATCGAGGAGTCGCCCCAAATGGTGGTTCGACATTTTTCAAGGGCACAGCTACGCCAATAAAGTTCGAGATATCGAGCTACCGAAACTGAGAACCACGTCTTGCATCCATGGAAAGACCTCCTTCCGAACAAATCTGTTGCGAATAAGTTGAGGTAGACCACTTGATCGAAACGGCTCAATGGAGGGGTCCAGCAGCGGTTGAGCGGGAAGATGGGACACGTTTCCCGTGATCGGATTGGCGTACTTCTGTTGCGTCGTGCGTTCGATTCTGCCTGCTTATACACAGCCAGAGAAGGACAATTCCCGCCTAACCAGTATTTCTTGTAGAAGGAGATAATCAACAAGCTCCCTTTAAAATAGCATGTTGACAGTCGCTACTGACGCTCACTTATCTCCGCCATCGGAATCTATATGATTGTCATGATCATTCTGTAACGCTGGATCTCTTCCTCGACTATCTCTTCACGGATTCTGATTCTGACCCTCTCTCAGATCTATCCGCGAAACAAAAGCGACTTTCCTCCGTCACATCTCTTCCATGCAGGTCAAATACAGGGACATGTTGTCTTCTGTGTTTTACTGGCTAATTCCTGGAAGTCGACATCGCAGCTCGAATTCTGCAGAGCTGACACCGCGTATGATGCGGCCACTCATTACTTGGTGGTAATGCACGCTTCCTTGCGGTTCTTTCATTCACTCACTTGAAGAACTTCTCTCAAAACAGAAGGCAAGTTCGCGATTGATGCTCTCACATGACCACGCTTCCTGCTAATTCTCCGCCTTCAACACGGCTTGGCACTTTCAAGGCGTCCACTCAACCCGAGCCATGGGTACTCGAGGGCCCACGCTGAACTTCGGTCACCAGTAGACTAAAAGTACAGTGACCTTGAAATGTTCAAGCCGACGTGGTTCCCACATCTCCATCCATAGCTATCCCACCGGATTCATCTCTGGTCGTCAATCATGAACTACCTCCAGTATCTCGCCGCTATCCTAGCTGTTGCCCCCTCTGTCATCCTGGCTGCCCCTTCATCTGCTCAGGCTGACGGCAGTCCCTACGCCGGTGTCGAGCCACATGTTAACAAGGGATACGCCACGAAGCTTGAGGAGACAATCGCATACTTTAACGAGCAGAATGACACACTCAACGCCGCGAGGACACGCACTGTGCAGAAGATCCCCACATTCGCTTGGGTGTCTAACTCGGCTGCGGTACGCGCCACTTTGAATTAGAACAATTTCATTCAATCATTCAATCGTTCTGGCTCTCATATCTAGATTAGCGAGCTCAAACCACTGATCAGCGATGCTCTAGCTGTCCAGAGTAGGACTGGCAAGAAACAGATTGTTCAAGTCGTCGTATACAACCTTCCCGACCGGGACTGCTCCGCAAAGGCATCTGATGGTGAATTTCACATCGTCGACGATGGGTTGAACAAGTACAAGGGGTTCATTGACAGTGTGTATCCACCGCCTTGCGATGATTGATTATCTCCAGAATACTTACGGTGGGACTACATTTATAGACATTGTCGCTGAGCTCTCGACGGAGGATGCCGACAAGCTTCAATTCTCGCTCATCCTCGAGCCCGACTCGCTGGGAAACCTCATTACCAACATGAGTGTGGAAAAGTGCGCCAAAGCGGCTGATGCATACCGAGAAGCTACTTCCTACGTACGTCTGCCCATCATCCCACCTGCTTCACTCTCTTTTTTGTTTTCCCGCCAGTTCTTCAAGACTAACAGGACTTTACGATTGAACTCCACAGGCCATCGCTAAACTCCAGCGCTCAAACTTCGCTCTCTACCTCGACGCCGCACACGGTGGCTGGCTGGGATGGGCTGCCAACCTCGAACCCTCCGCTAAGGTCTTTGCTGAAGTCCTCAAAGGTGCTCAATCCATCAATCCTTCCGCCAAAGCGCGTGGCCTCGCCATCAACGTCTCGAACTACAACCAGTACCAGGCCCCGGTTCGCGAAAACTTCACTGAATGGAACGACAGTTGGGACGAATACCACTACCTCAACAACCTCATACCGCATCTCGAAGCTGCCGGGTTCCCAGCTCACTTTATCGTCGACCAGGGTCGGTCAGGCAAAGCTGGTATAAGAACTTCCTGGGGCCAATGGTGCAATATTAAGAACGCTGGATTCGGTACACGGCCTACAGCTGATCAAGCCGTGCTGAACAACGAAAACGTTGATGCGATTGTATGGGTAAAGCCCGGAGGCGAGAGTGACGGAACGAGCGATGTGAATGCGGTGAGGTACGATGCAAATTGCGGAAGTCCTGTTGCACATGTGCCGGCTCCTGAATCGGGGGAGTGGTTCAACGATTATGTGGTGAATTTGGTGAAGAACGCTGAGCCACCACTCAGCCCGACTTACGTTTAATTGGATACTTGCGTGAAAATGAACATGCATTTTTACATACGCGTAACTTAAACCTTCACAACAGCAAACGGATGGACTTCGCGTCAAAGCCGAAGCTATACTGCTACGATCTCCCAAAGGGATTCCCAATCGGTGACCACAGATAACCTGATTTCTGATGTATCTCGGTGTACCAAGGTTGGGGAGGGGTATTGCTGAGGATTATGGTCGTTGTCCAGGACAGCTTGAAACTGTCGAACCTCGCGAGGCCGTGTTTCACCATAGGAGACTGCCGTACGGAGATTATATCCTGAACAGCAGCAGTATCATGATCGTTGGAGAGCTAGCGAGTTCTCGGCGTCGTTATGTCAGTTGAGTTTGACAAATCGCTAAGATAATCGGATCTGTCTCAGCTCGAGTCTTGGGCCACTAGTCTTATGCCACCCAAAGAATGGATGCAAGCTCTCCGGCATACATTCTCATTCAAGTCATTCCATAGTAGGGGTTTTCAGGTTGAGCAGACATCGTTTGCAGAGCTCTTTAAGTCAGATTAGCATGGCCATGAGGCTCTGAGATTCAGAATCTTCTACATTCCCTTGTTCCTCACCTGGCTATCTGAGTCAGCGTGAACTGGATTGGCCTCTTGCACTACTCCGTCGCTCGTACATGACTGATCTCACTGGTTCCCTTGACCTTAACCCCATCCCGAAGCTGGTTGGGCTTCAGTGGTCTTTGTGTTTCTCGTGGTCGTTCTATCGACGACATTTTTCCGAAAACACTCTCCCACAGCATCATGTGCACTGCTGTCTCCCATAATTCAGCTCTCAAACGACATTCTTCGACTTCTAATTTCTGGCAGGTCTTCCAACTCACTTGGTCACAAAAACTCTCTCTTTTATGATGAGGGGAGCGGCGCTCGCCCCCCACGGCCATCATCATGACCTTCCTGTCTCTAGGATTGGCGCTCCTCTTGTTTCTCTCTACTTCAAGGGTCCTTGCGCAACTAGACTCGTCTTTAGACGAGTCCCTCAATGCTCCTTCTGAACCTTCCGTCACGTCCCGAAATACGACGTACTACAACCCAATCCTCCCGGGATTCTATCCGGACCCTTCCTGCATTTTTCTCCCGTCGTACGAGAACACATTTTTCTGTGTCAGCTCGAGCTTCAATGCTATTCCTGGAATCCCTATCCATGCGAGCAAGGACTTGAGAAATTGGAAGTTGGTCGGTAGGTACATCTCTGCCTATAATGCAGCCGAAGATGAGATTGATCGGTGGTCGATTCAGGTCATGTTTTGAACAGGAAGGAACAGCTACCTAGGCTTGCAGAAACCAATAGGTCCACTAGGTTAGTCTTTCCCATACTCACGAGCGATAATTGAGATTTTGACTTCTGCGTAGCGGGATTTGGGCCCCAACGCTTCGATACCATGAGAAAAGCAAGACATTTTATGTCATCACGACCCTGGTGGACGACCACCTCCCTCAAAGCAACTCTTCGCGATGGGATAATGTGCGTATCACTCCCTTTCTCCCTTAATTGCAAGCAAATTCATCACATCTACAAATAGATTTTCTTCCAGTCCAAAGACTTGTATAGGCCTACCGCTTGGTCCAAAGCGACTCATTTCACTTTCGAAGGCTACGACCCTGATCTTTACTTTGAAGATGGAAAGACGTATCTTACCGCCGCCCACGCGTGGCAAGTCGAGTGCGTATCGAACATTGCGTAATTTCTCCCAATTGAGATTAGATATGTGTTTTTTTNCGTGTTCTAGCCCAGGTATCTACCAAACTCAGATCGACCTTGACACTGGCAAGATCGGGGAGTGGAAGTTGATCTGGGAGGGGACTGGTGGAATGGTGAGTCGACTTGCTTCCGTCTAGCACGAGTGGTGATTGACGCCTACGACGTTTATGATCGTTCTATTAGGCGCCAGAGGGACCTCACATTTACAAGAAAGACGGATGGTACTACCTGCTTGCGGCCGAAGGTGGTACAGGGCTTCAGCACATGGTGACCATCGCACGATCAAGAAACCTTGATGGACCATTCGAGAGCAATCCTGCAAACCCAGTATTAACGAATGCGAACACGACGAGCTATTGTACGTCTTTTCCATAGCACCCCTTTTTTCCGAGTCGCTCGCTGACAATCGCACCCTTCTTTACTGTTATCGACGTATGCAGTCCAAACCATTGGCCACGCTGACCTCTTCCAAGATGGATCGGGTAACTGGTAATTTTCACGACTTCGTACAATGAACGCCAGCTCTCTTACTGACTTTGAGACAAAGGTGGTCTGTCGCCCTATCTACCCGTGCTGGACCTCAATATCTCAACTTCCCTATGGTACGAGAAACTGTTCTCACACCAGTGACATGGAAGAAGGGAGAATGGCCGGTCTTCTCGAAAATCGAGGGCACGATGAGCGGCTGGGCAATGCCAAGGGAGGACAGAAGTATCCGAGGTGCGGGGTAAGTGAGATTCTTTGTGTGACGCGTCTAGCAAGAAGGGTGTGGGCTGAGAGTGGCACTTCAGACAATTTGTTGATGATGGAGATAACATCTACGAATCCTTCTTCGACTCCAACGGAAATCTTCCAGCGCATTTTACCTACTGGCGATACCCTATTCCAGATTATTTCACTCGCGGACCTCTGAACGTTCTCCGCCTTCGTCCCTCATCCAACAACTTGACAGCTCTCAATGGAAATTATGCAGGACCGGCTGGGATCGCTCTGGTGTCTCGTCGCCAGTCTCATACCCTTTTCACATACAGCGTCGACGTGGAGTGGGAGGCATCGAAACAGGAGGAAGAGATAGGGGTCAGCGCATTCTTAACGCAGAACCATCATATCGACCTGGGTGTAGTGATGCTTCCAGATAGTGGAGGAAAGCTCGTTCCCCATTTCCGATACCGTGGGGCGAGTTACATCCCAATGCCAGAGCCAATTGTCACACCGGTTCCCGCGGAGTGGAATCTCAGCTCTGATGACTTGAAAGCGAAGCTCAAGTTGAGGCTAGAGATCAAAGCGAGCAATATGACGCATTACGCTTTTAGCGCTGGACCGGTTGGTGCAGAGAGCTTGACGAAGACGATTGCGGTGATTTCGAATGAGGGGGTCAGTTGGGGATTCACTGGTAAACGATCCTGTACTCCTCTGAGTCACTTGAGCTAATAATTCGATCTAGGTGTGCTGCTTGGCGTTTACAGTACATCGAACGGCGGGGAAGGAAATGCAGAAGCATATGTGTCGAGATGGAGATATCTCCCTCAAGGCCAATACCGGGATTGAAGCGATAAAATCTCGACGGTTCTCAATATATAATCCCTCGATGACGACTGTAGCACTGCTGAATGAAAACAAGAAATATGTGTGTTCAGGTTCAAGATCGGACGCTCGGCCTCGGTATTACTATCTCCGCTTTCGGACCTTTTATGGGTTGCCACCCACGTTTCGTCATCAATTCGTCGAGATCATTGCAACATTGCTGCTCTTTCTCGACCATCTCATGCCTGCCTATTCTTGTCCTCAGATTCTTCCGACTATTCAGTGGTCGTACAGCCCTCGCCCAGCGACGCTAGTCAAGATAAAATCCACGAAACAAGAGCGACTTTCCTCCGTCCCATCTCTTCCGACCAGACGATAATGACATGCTGACCCGATCTTCTATATTTTCATGTCGTTTTCCTGGAAGTCGATTCCACGGCCGTAGCTTGGACGACTTTGAATGGTGGAGCAAACCATTACTTGGCGGTATCTGTACGGTTCTTTTTCTTCTACCCATGCACTCACTGAAAGAACTTCTCTCAAAACAGAAGGCGAACCCGCCGGCGAAAGCTCAACGCGCTCTCACCTGATTGTTCCCGCTCACCTTCCAAGTTGCTCTTGATTCCCCCGACGAATTTCCATCGTCTCAACCTCTTCCCCAAGCAACGATTGCATGACCACCGCGTTCCGCGAATTTTCCGCTCTCACCACGGCTGGGCGTTCTCAAGGTGTTCTCACTGTACCATGGGTACTATACCCCACGGCAGACGCTGAGCTGGCATCATTTCAGTCTCCAGTATAAAATACGGTGAACGCAAAATGTTCAAAGCGACGTGGTTCCCACATCCCCATCCTTAGCCAACCCCCTTCTCGACGTCCTTGCTCGATATTTTTCATCATGAAGTACCTTCAGTATCTCGCTGCCATCCTGGCTGTTGCCCCCTCCATCCTGGCTGCCCCCAACACCGGTCGGGACGGCAACCCCTACCTTGGTGTCCAGCCCTACGCCAACAAGGGCTACGCCGCGAAGCTCGAGGAGACCATCAAATACTTCAACAAGGAGAAGGACTACCTTAACGCGGCGAGGACAAGGTCGGTGCAGAAGGTCCCCACATTTGGGTGGGTTTCTAACTCGGCTGCGGTACGCTTCGTTTTTGAGCTTGACTTTAGCGATTTCACTCACGAATTCTCTGGTGTTATAGGTTCCCGACCTCAAGGGGTTGTTCAGCGAAGCTCTGGCTGCTCAGAGGAGAACTGGCAAGAAGCAGCTCGTCCAGGTCGTAGTTTACAATCTCCCCGATCGTGACTGCTCCGCGAAGGCCTCTGATGGTGAATTCCATCTCAGCGACGACGGCTTGAACAAATACAAGGCATTTATTGACAGTGAGTATCGAGTGTGTTTGTGGCTTTGCGATGATCTCTGAATCACGTTGGTAACAAGGTGTTGCTGCTGAGTTCTCCACCAAGGATGCTCAGAAACTCCAATTCTCCATCATCCTAGAACCCGATTCGCTCGGAAACCTCGTTACCAACCTCAACGTGGAGAAGTGCGCCAACGCTGCTGAGGCCTACCGAGAGGGTACTTCCTATGTACGGCCACCAACGCTTTCTTCTTTCGTTCTCCTCTACTAATTATGACCATTATAGGCCATCGCCAAGCTTCAGAAAGAGAACATCGCTCTCTACCTCGATGCCGCACACGGTGGCTGGCTCGGTTGGAACGACAACCTCGCTCCTTCAGCTAAGATCTTCGCCGAAGTCCTCGAAGGCGCTAAAGCCATCAACCCCTCTGCCAAAGTTCGGGGTCTCGCCATCAATGTATCTAACTACAACCAGTACATCGCCCCCGTCCGTGAGGACTACACCGAGTGGAGCAACAGCTGGGACGAGTGGCACTACGTTAACAGCCTCACTCCTCATCTTGAGGAGGCTGGCTACCCTGCTCACTTCATCGTCGACCAGGGTAGGTCCGGAAAGGCGGGTATCAGGACTGAGTGGGGTCAGTGGTGCAATATCAAGAACGCTGGATTCGGTACGCGTCCTACCGCCGACCAGAAGATTCTTAACAATACCAACGTCGATGCCATCGTTTGGGTGAAGCCTGGAGGAGAGAGTGACGGAACCAGTGATGAGACCGCAGTGAGATTCGATACGATGTGCAGGAGCCCTGTGGCGCATGTCCCTGCCCCTGAAGCTGGAGACTGGTTCAATGACTATGTCGTGAACTTGGTGAAGAACGCTGAGCCACCACTCAGGGCATCTTTGTTCTGATCGGGGAGATGGTAGGTTGGGAAATCCTACAAAAGTCGATGTATTTATAGTTGATTTATATACCCTCACAGCATACATGTTGCGTCAGAGATGAAGCTAAACCGTAACCAACGTTTAAGCGAAACAAAAATTGATTAATGGGATTAAAGGTATATCTACTGTACCGCGTACCAACTCTAAAGAAACGGGACTGGTAACTAAATTATAAAATATATACTTGAGGCACACCACGCTCATATGGGTAGAAACCCCGATCGAGCACACTGCCTTCGAACCCAAAAAAANCGTCTACAGCCCCCTCTTGATGAGATCAGCGGCCTTCTCAGCCATGATGTACGTCGGACCCATCGTGTGCGCATTCATAACGAAGGGGAAGACCGAGGTATCAACAATCCTAAGCCCCCTAACACCCTTGACACGGAAATCAGGTCCGACGACATCTGTACCAGGAGGACTGTTGGGTGGGCCCATTCGGGCACTTCCAACAGCATGGACGCCTGTCGGTGGATGTCATTTAGCTAGGTCCGAGGTCGGCGTCGAGGAGTATGAATCAACTTACCTCCGAAAGCGTTAGTATGGATCCACTGGTTCAAAGCATCATCGTTGTCGAGGATGGAAGGGTCGAAGACGGGAGTAGCGTTCCACCTCTTCCATGCCGGTGCGTTCATGTACTCGGCGGCCCTACGAACAGCAGTACGCATAACGTACATATCCCAGTCGCTTTGGAGGTACTTGGGGTCGATGATAGGGTTCATTTGGTTGGAATTGTCGAGGGTGACGGAACCACCTTAGCGAGTGAAAACAAGAGATGAGCCGTGGTGCTTCACGGTAGAGGAGTGAATATATATGGTTACTCACGGACGTTACTCGCAGACACGAAAATGCTCATCGTGACAAAGTTACCGGTCTCTGGACGAGGAGATGTACCGGCCCATTTGTTCTGTAAGTAAAACACTCCTCGTCAACAAATGGGCTTACAGAGAGGTGCGGGAAGCAAGTACTCACAGCTGGGTAGATCTCATAATGGGGGCAGGTGGGTCCGGAGCTAGGATCGTCGATTGTGCTCAAGATGGGAGCATTCTCAGGGACACGAGCCCAGATCATGTGCCTATAGCCTGTCTGCGTAAGCCGTCCTGTACGGTGGTCGTTCCATTCTTGCAGGAGCTCGTTGAAATATGTCGAATTCCTGTCGATGGTATCGTCTGTGTCGGTGCTGTTGACGCTCCAGATAGCTGAGAGACCACAACGATCTTGAAGGTCTACAAGTGTTGAATTACGTGGTGAGTGGAATTAATCAAAGATGCAGCAAGTGGTTGAGTGATACGCACACTGGCCAACAGCAGGGATGTCAAGGAGGGTTGTGATACCAGCAGCTTGGAGTTGAGCCCGAGGTCCAAGTCCACTTCTCATGAGAAGACCGGGGGTAGCCATGACACCCGTACTGATGATGATTTCACGAGAGGCTACCGCAGTCTGAGTATCTAAACCCAATTCCGGTTAGCAATCAAAGCAATCGTCGTCAAGAGAACACTCAAGTGAGTACGTACTCCCATTTCCGTCCGTATATTCGACCGTCGTAAAGTGTAACGGCGCAGAAGTCGTGTTACCCCCCCGGTCCAGGCAAGACCTTAGACACCTTGGAGTTCAACAAAACATGCAAATTGCTTCTGGCCCTGTCCTGTTCGTTAACATACGCAGTTGCCGCGCTTGACCTCGCGCCATCCTTGACTGCAAACTGTTGCCAGCTGATGCCCAAAGGTTGACCACCGTTCACATCGCGAATGTGCGGTATGCCGACTTCCTCTGCACCTGTGAGGGTGGGTTCTGTAATCCAGGTGTCGTCTTCAACCAGAGAGTTACCGATAGGACCTTCGCGTCCATGCACAGCAGGGTCGTACGCGTTGTCGAATCGGGATCCTTCAGGAATTTTGAAAGCTTCATTCTGTGATTGGAGTTTGAACAGAAGTTTGTCATAGCGGCCTTGGGCGTCCAGAAATAAATTCGTACCTTTTGGATATACTGAACGATGTTATTCCAGGAGAAGCTCGAATCGCCGGTGAAGGAAGCTATCTGATCCCAGTCGGCAGCTGGTGCACGGTTGAGAGTCATCCCATCTATCGCATAAAAGTTGTCAGAGGCCAGTTCACTTCAATTAAGGACATCAACCGAAAAAAANCATACTGATAGAGCTGGATCCACCAAGGATATGTCCACGCAGGTATGCAGTAGCTCTCCCGTTCAAACCAGGCTGAGCAACAGTGGTGAAGTTCCAATCATATGTGGAGCGATACAAACGCGGGTAGATGTAAGGAATGATTGCGTTCGTAACGCCTTCATTGCTGAGGTCAAACATCTCTTCAATCAAAACGTCGCATTGATAGAAGGGGGCTATGTGCTGACCTTGGACCGCCTTCGATGAGCAAAACGGAGACGCTACTATTCTCGCTGAGCCTGCTAGCGACTATGGAACCGGCAGCGCCGCCTAGAGGGCACCAAAATTTGTGTCAGGCCGGTCATCGTCGATATTAAGTATTTCAACGCACCTCCAACGACGATGTAGTCATAAACGTCAGCAGGAGCTCGCGGTAAGACGACCCCACCAACGCCAGTGAGCGTGAGGGGAAGTAGCACAGTTAAAAGCAGAGTGAACCGAAGAGAAAGAGACGCCATGCTGCTTTGAGGATGGCTTGTTGATGAAGAAATTGAAAAGCCTGGCACACTTCGTACTTATACCAGATTTCGGCCTCCCCAGACTTGTTTGGCCACTCCGTATCAATGGAGGAAAGCATATCTCCCAGAGAATGTATCACAAATTTCAGCGCCATTTCGCGGTCCACCGGTGGGTTGATGCGGACCCTGAACACGAAACAAGGACGCAGTGCAGCGTATGGACAGGGCGCAAGGGATAGAGAGGCGGGAGCGTCCCACATCTCCTTGCGTGCTCGAGGTTACACGCTTTGACTAGAATTCAAACTTTCGTACGTAATGGACGCGCGGGTGCGATACCAGCCTCTCTTACTTAGAATGCAGAGCACTGGAAAGTCCGACCATCTCGACAGGTGTTTCGTTAACGACTTTTCTAGGCAGTGCGGGAGGCGGTTGATGATAATCTACGCCTGTGTCCAGACATTAACGGATTCGGTTAACTTTCAAGTTTTCCAGAGCAAGCAGAGCCAGAGTCTCGTTCCTAGATCTTTCGAATATCAATGTGGGGCGTAGTATACGGTGCATTCTCTGGGAAGATATGCTCCACGGAAAGGCGTTGAGGCGGTCATGCAAACGTCGATGTCCACCAACAGGGAAGAACCCGCCAAAGGGACAAAGACTTAAGGAACCATCTCTTCAAGAACCTCAACCTTCGACTCCACGTTGATATCTAGTTGATGGCGAAGCTACCAGCCAGAGGATCTGCGTTGAAAGAAAGAGGCCTGACCAGGGTAAATGCCACACACAAGAAGGAGAATATGCGGTGCAGATTCTATAGCTATGAGCTGTATGAATGACGCAGTTTCAAGGGGAAGTTCAGGTAATACCGTAGAGCGTAGGAACGAGTGTACCCGGTCCAGGTCGGTCGTCTGGCGTCGAGTCGACAGTATGCCATAAGACCCTTATCCCACCTGTCAACCCCCATAGAGCCCGCTCAGAGCGGAGATTTCAAGAGGGTGAGGAATCCGTGACAAGCATCGTCGTGGACATTCGGAGCAGGCTGGTGGGCGGATGTGAAGAAACGTGCTTGGACATCCCAGCCGTCGTACCGTGAGAACAGTCTGATTGCACCTGTTTTGTCCCCCGGTTCGAACTGGAGAGCGCCAAGATTTCTGCGAAGGCCAGTCTTAGAAGGGATTTCATCAACGAGATACTATAGCAGTCAAATTAGTTCACAAAGAGACTCTAGAGTTTATTCTATAAGGTCAATTATCCATCGATTCGCGTGCCTGGTTTGTGCTATATGCAAATCGAACTGCTGATCAAGTGCTTGCTTCGAACACGAAGCCACTGAAGTGAGGCCTTTCCCCCAATATCTCTCTTCAAACGAGGTCACTAGCCACTCAATCTCCATGAGACATTCATCCTGACAAGTCCGCGGTTCAGCCGCGGTTGATCAAGGTGGTACGTCTCGGACTTGTAGAGTGGGGACCAGCTGCCGCGGCGCAGCCACGATTCGTCACTCATATGAATTCACTTTATGTTGGGCAAGAATCAAAACTGTATTAAGGTGACGGCACGTAGTAACACATATTACATTGAATGGAACGAAGGAATCGCCGGAGTTCACAGCTGCTGGGATCGGAATTCGGGAAGTCAAGTGGGTCGACCGATCACAGTGCACCCGCGGCACCACTCTGAACGAAATCAAGCGAAGCTTCATTCCTGAGTCTCAAAGCGCACTTGAAAGGTGACGGGCGTCTGGTGTAATCTTGATTAGGGGAAAAAACGATGCACTGGTTGTTGAAACCCACCTAGGCATATCCATAGTCGGCCCTCGGTCTTCCCCGATCTCAATCTTGACGCCGTCCTTCTCGCTCTTCCATTCAACGATATCATAGACTTTGAGCAGAGTTGCGAGATGGAGCCATATTTCCGCGAGTGCGAGAAGCTTTCCGGGGCAGACTCTGCAACAAATTAACAACGTTGCTCAGTGAGAAATTGATATCAAGACTTACCGTCTCCCGAACCCGAACACATAACTAGCGGGGTCGAGCTGAGTTTGGTCTGTGTGCTCGTCTGACCCGCTTTCGTTATCCTTTGAGATAGAAGGGATATGTCTTTCAGGGATAAAATTCTCCGGGTCGGGGTAAATCGAGGGATCCGAAGCTACAGCCCTGCAAAATGATGCAGTCCGAAGTTCAATGTCAAAGACCGGTTCCGTTGTGAGAAGATCAATCATCGACGCACCCCATGTTCGGGAGGATAATGGATCCCTTAGGAATGAAGTAGCCTTTGTAGTAGTCATCCGAGTCTACAGAGTGTGGGGCACCTATTTTCCAGCAAACGGATGATAGTTAGACCATCGCACTGCGTCCGATCGGGAATAACAAAAATCGGAAGGCGAGAGGTGGAAATGGACAGCGGGGCAAAGGACTCAAGCGAGGACGGAATGGGAAAACATACCAAATGGACCAAGCATAAACCACCTCGACACCTCCTTGATGATAGCATCGATATACGCGAGCTGAGGACGATCAGCCATGGTAGGCAGCCGATGCCCAATGGCGTTGTCGATCACTGCTTGCGCCTTCTTCTGGACTTCGGGGTACATCATCAAGGCCTTGACAGCTGCATGGAGAGTAAACGTGGTCTTTTGTTTGTTATGTTAGGATGTACAGATGTTATTTCAGTGCAAATGGAAGAACTTACAGTGTCGGCTCCGGCTAAGCGAGGTTGATATTCAAAGTCAGCGAAAGCGTCCAGCCTGTGGTAAAGGACTTACCAATAAACTGAACAGCCGCCGTCCACTCGGCAAGAGACCGATCGTCGATATCCAATCCAGAGTTTTGGAACTTGGCGACGAGGGATTGACTAACGCTCACGTCGTCCTGTCCAAGAGCTTAAGCGTCGAACAGACGGCCAACAACATGTACACACCTTGTGCTCTTGAGACCACTCGAAAGGCTCCCTGACAACTTTATGCATGGTCTCTCTGAACTTGTATGCAAGTCGTTTACTTCCCATACCGGGGAGCCAACTCGGGAGGTGTCGCACTAGATAAATCGAGGCAAGGCAGTCAGTACCAACGCGAACTAGTACAAATTGAGGACTTGCAGAAGGGGAAGATATTGAGCAGATTAGTTGGGCGTGCTGCCACGAGCATCTCATCGAGCAGCTTGAATGTTACATGGGTGAAGCGATCATGAACTGGGTCGGGGGTATATCCATAGCTGATTCGGAGAATTATTAGCGAAAGAGGTCGTTTGAAAGCCAAGAGATTTTTGAGCGTACGTGGTTCTCATAATAACGGCCACGACACTCCTGAGAGCTCGGTTAGTTATCTTTTTATAAGCATATAGTAGTCAGTAGACGTACTGCTCCAAAATGTCCCCAAGCTTTCCAGGGTTGGCATGGAGTCTGGCCGGGAGCTTGGAACATTCGTCTTCGACGACAGGGAAGAGCTTGGGAAGCTCACGGCCTGTCAGGAATTGCATCAACAACTTCCTTCCATCTGCCCATCGTTTGTTATTCTGCTCGAAGGCTACGAGTTTGTCGTATTCGGCGATCTCAAACATGGGTAGGCTATGTCTCGTTGAGTATATTTTTCCGCGTTTGTCCAGGAGGTCGCGGGTTGCTTCCATGCTATTGAGGATGATAAAGTGTTGGCCGAAGATGTTCATGTGAAGTACCTCGCCTATCGAGGAAAAATAATCAGCAAAAACAGAAGCTTAAGCTTGAAGCTAGGGCCAAAGATTACGTACCCCATCGGTGTCCCCATTCACGGAACGTCATCCAGAAGTCCTTGTCAAGGGGGACATCGAGGAGATTTCCAATGATAGGTAGTCCCTTTGGTCCAGGAGGCAACCGTTTAGGTCGGCGAGAAAACTGAACCAGAGAAATGGCCGCGATGAGAGCAAGGCAGAGTCCAATGGAATCCATCGTGTTCGAGATGTTGTCTACTAAACAGCTGCATGTCGACTATATAACCACTGGACGACGAGCTAGGCTTTGACTAGACCTCTATCGACTAAGTTTCGAGGTAAGAGAAGTACCCTTGGGACGGTCATGGCCGTCTGCCATAGCGGCTACGGTGTGCGGCGTGGCGTGACCACAATCCCAGTTGGTCCAAGCGTGGGAAGATTAGTTTAGCGCCCGAATTGTGATGTTCGGAACTGCCTCGTTCTGTTCTTCCGCCATGCCCACAAACTCCACCTCGGACTTGTTGTGGGTCTTCTCCGAGGAGAAGAAGTAGAAGGCTAGTCTCATGTCATCGTTTCCTTGTAAGTCTCGTAACACTACTGCGTCGTGTCCGATAGTGCGCTCGAAGCATCCAAGCTGTGTGTTCATCGCACATCTGACCAATTAATGAACTTGTTATGAAGACCCACCTCATCGAGCCTTGAGGAGCGCTGATAGAAGTATAAAAGGGTAGAGAGATGGACGGTTTCGAGCCATCTTCAAACAGCCCAATCAACTCTTCTCACCAACCAACCAATCGACTTCTATTCTAACTCACCATGGCCCTCTTCACCCCTTCTGAGCAACCCGCTTCGAAACTCGGCCACCTTCGCCAGCTCTCCAAGAGGGCAGGCGTCCATGTCTCCCCGTTCCAACTCGGAGGCATGAGCATTGGCGAATCTCCTTGGGCTTCTGTCGGAATGGGCAACATGACCAAAGAGTCTAGCTTCAAACTGCTCGATGCTTTTTGGGAGCAAGGCGGCAACTTCATCGATACCGCTGGGAACTAGTAAGCCTATTCGTCTTATCACCAGCTCTTGAAGTGCCTAACACGTTACCTTAGCCAAGACAACACGTCTGAACAGTTCATTGGCGAGTGGGCTGAAGCTCGCGGGATTCGTGACCACCTCGTCATCGCAACAAAAGTACGGGTTTCCTACATCTTTTTAAGTCATATTTCCTTATACCCACCCTCTATCAGTTCTCCTCAAACAGATGGCTCGAGCCTCACTCCGTTAAACGGGCCGCATTTACTGGTAATAGCTCCAAAGCTCTGAAGACGACCATCGAGGCCAGCCTCAAGGATCTCCGCACTCACTACATCGACATCCTCTACCTCCACTGGTGGGATTGGGACACCTCCATCTACGAGGTGATGGACGCCCTTCACGGCTACGTCGAACGGGGCGTCGTCTTATATCTGGTTAGTCCCGATTCCATTCAATCATACTAGCGATATGACTAATCATCCGACCTAGGGCATCTCCGATACCCCTGCATGGATCGTCGCTCGTGCGAACGAGTATGCGCGTCAGCAGGGCAAGACTCCGTTCAGCATCTATCAAACGGCCTACAGCATTATGGAGCGGTCTGCTGAGCGCGAGATCATTCCCCTGGTTCGTGACGAAGGAATGGCTTTGGCTCCATTCGGTGTTCTCTGTGGTGGTAAACTGCGCTCTGACGAAGAAGAAGAGAGGCGTAAGAAATCGGGAGAGAAAGGACGAAACATGCCCTGGATGACAAGCTGGGAGCGTACCCCCGAGGAAAAGAAGGTTTGCGATGCTCTTGACAAGGTTCGAGCTGAAGTCGGCGCGAAGAGTCTTACTTCCGGTATGCATTTCCAACTGCCACTTCTGCATACTTATCACTTATCACCTCTCACTCATGTACAGTTGCCATCGCCTACGTGCTGCACAAGGCTCCGTTCGTCTTCCCGATTATTGGAGGCAGGAAGCCGGAGCAAATTATAGCAAATATTGAAGCGCTGGATATCAGTCTCACCGATGAGCAAATTGCCTTCCTGGATACGGCTAAGCCTCTCGACCCAGGCTTCCCCAACTTTATGATTGTACGTCAAATCCTTTTTTTTTTCTTTGTCTCCGAGTGCTCACTGCTGTGAATCGTTTCCACGATAGGGCGACGGAACTTCGTACCCAGCCGGCCTGATCTGGTCCACTCTGACCAAGACTCCTCGCGCTCCTCCCATTCGACCCAACCAGGTCCCCGCTGCTAGTAAGACCTTCTGAGTAGCGATCTATAATTAGATCAAAATGACTCGGTTTTGCTTCGGACTGCGCTACTTCAATGAGAATGCTTTCGTATGTACTTGCTTGAACTCGAGACGACTTATGGCCACTACTATGCCTACGAACATATCTTCTATCTTTTCTAATACGATTCCTTTACGCCCTACAAGTTACTCCTTGCATCAGTGTTGCTGTAACCACAATGTTCATCTTTCATCCTCAAATCTCGCGATGCGTGGGTCTTGGTGTTGATACACGAAGAGGTCGAAACGAGTGCCGAGTGCACTGAGTATAGAAGGAAATAAGGATAGCAAGGCCAGTGGTGATATGAGTGAGGTCCGGTGGCGCCAAGTCCGTGCGCTGGTGAAAGCTATCACTCAAATGAATATCTCAACGCTGGCAAAGAGCACAGTTAGAGGATTGAGACCGCGTAAAGGTGTCCGCAAAGTTGAAGTGAGAGGGAGAAATGAAGGGCAATTTGGCAAATACACACGAACAAATATGAGATCTCTCTGGGGATACGACTTGGGCAAATGCGAACAAATCTGAAACTGAATTTACTGAAGAGGGTATGAATCGACCGGAGTGAAGGTGGGTCTCTTGCCGAGTTTCATCAACGCCGACACCGAGACTCGGAGGCCGCTTGAACTCGGGTCGCTCAACGGAATTAGGATGCGGCCGTTGCTCAGTATGGACACTGCAAGCTCTGCTCCATTCACGATGAGAGACTAGTCTCCCTGCTGCACTATAATCACAACGTCGGAGAGGGGAAGCGAATAGAGAAAAATAAAAGGGTTTTCAGTGCGATCCGACGACCTTGCTGACGTCAGGCGTATCTAAGTGTCCCTGGTTGTGACGGTGGCGCAGGACTGAACAGACGTCTCGAATCCACTGCTGTATCCACTTCGTCTTGCGTGGTGAACGGCTAGCTTTGTGTCGATCTTTGGAACTACGGCTCAGTAATGCCGTCGGACGACGAGCAAGGAGTAGGCTAGCTATATAGACTGCACTATTGAGGCCGCTCTAGGCCACAATCTCAACTACACTACACCCACTTATACGACCACTCATGGCTCTCCCAGCTCACATTACGACCAAGAACCTCTCTGGGAGGTTTACGATGAATAAAGAACTCACTCCCGCTGAACCTCTCGACAAGATTTTGGGACTCCAAGGTCTATTCGGTTCTCTTTTCGAATGTAGCGCTGGGATAACCTTTGTCCAATGATGCTCTATTTTTGCAGGTATCGGCTGGCTGAAACGCAAAGCCATCGCCATCGGAACCATCACCCTCACCTTCAAGCACTACAAAGACGACGAAGGCGTCGAGCACTTTGATATCGACAACCACCTCACAGGCGGAATACCCGGATCCCGGGAAGAACGCCCAGTCGACGGTGCCGAGAGGAAACGTAGCGATATGCACTTTGGGCCTCAACTTTTCTATACGAAGCGAAGGACACCGGGTGACAAGCAAGGACTCTCGGAGTTCTCGGCAAAAGGCTGGACAGACGACACCTTGGAGGATGGTTTGATTGAGACGCAGATCAGGGCGGATACGAAGGGTGCGGGTTGGAGGGAACTTCATGTGAGTGTTGATGGATATTTTTTGCGGTTCGAGATTTGGATCGAGTCACTGACTTGTTTCTGTAGACGTGGGGCATTCAGGAGATCAACGGCGAAAGGCGTTTTGTCCGTAACATCGACTTTGAAGGGCCAAAGAAGGAGCATATCCAGATTGTCATGTACTTTGACTACCTCGGTGCCTAAGGCTTTACGAAATTTACGACTAGCTACTTAGACCACTTAATGATATTGATATTGAAAACCAGGCCGCCACCAGAGAAGTCGAGCGGGGACCGAAATTCTTCATTCTTGGCATGTGGACTTGACCGCTATTAATAGTCCGAAGTTTCATCCTTTCAAGTCTTGTGAACGCTTCGATCGCCATAAGTATTTCCCATGACAATGCTCTGTTTCTCGACGCATCTCAATTCTCCGAGAATTATATGTATATAATGTACGGCTTTATTGCGCTCACTTGCACCGTCGTCAATCCCAGCGCCGCCATCAATCACTCCCACCAACGATAGCGAAACGATGGCTTTCGGTATCAGCGTCAAAAACCATTTCTTATGGAGGCTTTTTTGCCTTCTCTTTGTCCTCAGTGCCAGCTCTATCTCCAGCACGCTACTTGCCCAAGCGCGCGGAGTAAAGCCTCCAACATCATGGACAGACGTACCATCAGGATCTGTCGCTTCGAAATCCGGGTGTCCTATCGCGTGTCCTATCGCATGCCCCGAGGGCTGGACATTCATCTGCCCGTGCACCTGCCGTCCACCTGATACCGACCCAGAGGCCCTTCCCGCACCACCTCCTATCGATTTGGAGAGGAAGATCAAGGAGTCTAGGCAGCAATGAGATTGGGAGTGTGGAGCGCGTACGTGTGCGAGGTGCGTTTTTNATTTTTATTTTAAATTACAATATAATCGCTTGTTGCCTGACAATTTCGTGGCCTTGAATTAGGTGATATGATGTCCAAATTTTACTTTTGTACCACTGTGTGCAAATCTAGAGTACGGACGCCGGTTTTCAAGCCCATCCTCACAATCAAAGCGAGTCTTGCCATGCGCGTGCACCGTGTGTTCAGCTTTGCTACGATACGTATACAGGACAGGTTAGTAGGCCTAGGATTTTTAGCCGATAATTCAAAGCGTCCCTGAGTATGTAATAATCCAATAGCAACTTCCCAGTGGTGATGAAAAACCAATACTTTCAGGCAGCTGGCAAGTTTAAGTTCATCGGCGGATCAAGGAGTAGCCTCCGCTTCGGTGCAATCGCGCCTTATATCCGTCTGCCGTCTTGCCAGTGGCCTTTTTGCTTTGCTTTTACCGCCGCCGTCGTGTTCGCCGTCACAGAACATCGTGCCTCACTTCACATAAGTAAGGCACTCATCACTCCTGGTTTTTGGATCCCGATCCCATAGACCCTGACGGGCCACGGCGCTTTGCCGTCCCTCTTTTCCTCTCTGCCACCAGTCTCCTTTGTAACCCCTCCTTGCTTTCACCCGCCTCCTACTCCATCTCTCTTCTTCCTCCCAGCGACATGTCCTACGACGATCCATGGGATTTCTCTGACAGTGACAGTGACTCGACGGATCGCTACGAAGACAGCCAAGAAGACTGGGAAGAAGAGTCTGAAGCTCAATCATCGAGTGAACAACAATCGTCGGAACAGCTTTACGGCTCGGGCACGAACTATGAAGACGAAGGCGAAGAAGAAGACCTGGAGGGCGAAGAAAGTCAATCACGTTCCTCGGCCGATACGAAGACGCAAACTGACGACAAATCAATGGACCTTTCCGACGTCCGATCTGGAAGCGAGCTCGAGTCTCTGGTTTCCTTTCAACGATTCAGCGTAGACGGACGGGGACGACAACACGGCGGTAGAGGTGGTGGTAACGCAAATTCTATGACCACTTATAGCCGTGTCCCAACGTCTCAGCGGTCGCCGTCACCGGAAGTCGAGACAGTGGTTGTGGATGAGGATATTGCGAGGGAGTTAATTAAGGAGGAGTACGGGAGAACTGTTAGCAACTATTCGGACCTATATTTTTTGCCGCTGGATGAGGAGGAACGTGATCGACTGAGTGAGTTAGCTACCCGTCCACTCTTCTCAGAACCGCTGACCTGTAGCCGGCATTGTAGGAAAGCAACATGAGATGTTCATTGCTGTAATGGGAGGCAAATATCCTCCGCCGATGGGTGCAGTTTTAGCGAGTACGGTGTCTGGGGAGAAGGCGGTATTGGATCTCGGAGCCGGGAGTGGATGCTGGTACGTCTGTGCATATTTCTACAGGCCATAATTTAACACCTCGCTCTTCTCAGGATTAAAGAGGTTGCTCGAGACTTCCCATTATGCGAGGCGGTAGCAGTTGATCTGGTTCCTTTATCCGAGTACGTCTGACCCTTCGCAGACTATCTGGACAGTATAGGCTCACCAACTTCCCCTCCGCAGCGACGACGACTTACCACCTAACGTGCGGTGCGTAACCTAGCTCCTCTCTGAGCCCTTTGAACTTAAGAACCACCTTAGAACTGAGGTCGATGACATCAACTACGGCTTAGCACATTTTCACAACTCCTTCGACGTCGTCCACGTTCGTCTCCTTGTACAGGGGGTAAGTCTGCCACCGTCCTTCGCGAAGCCCCCGGCTTCCCTCGACCAGACCATCAAAGGAGCACGCCTCACAATTCAATCTTTTTATAGATCCGGAACTACCGTGAATTGGTGCACGACATAACCCATGTCCTCCGGCCCGGCGGCCTCGTCGAATACTTCCAAAACGACTTCCAAGCTTACGACGAAAACTTTCAACGCGTTGAAGTCGACATGAACAGAATTGGCGCACCATGGTGGCCTCTCTGGCTCGCCTACATGGCAGCCGCAGGCCGAGCACGAGGAATCGACACAACTGTCGGGGAGAAAACTGCGCAGTGGTTGAGGGACTCGGGAGAGTACGAGAACGTGGTTTCAAACCTGGTCTGGCTTCCTGTGGTGCCGGGAACAAACCCTATTCACAATGAATTTGTGTGCGAGAATATGAGGGTTGACCTTATGGTGAGTACTTTGGCTTCAGCTCTCTTTTGAGTGTGTGTGTCGGCCCGCGCTGATGTGCACTTTTCTGCAGTCGTTTTTACGCTCCACGAGACCCATGCTGCTTGATAGTGGTATTCCTGAACGCTTAGTCGACGTATTGGAAGATAACACGGTTCGAGAGATAAATGAGTCAGACAAGGCGCAGTATATTTGTGTGTGTCACGTTTACGCAACGAAACGGAACAGTGCTACTACATGATCAATAGAGTCCTTGCTCCTAGTCCGTACCTATCCATCTTCCGCTGGGCTCAATGCATCTCCAGGGGGTTATTTCGTCACATATAGACAATAAATGATGACATAGTTAGCGTGCAAAGTCCAAAGTATGTAAGGTAAAATGTCTCTAATAGGTGACAATTAGTATTAGACTAATCCCCCACTCACTACCCTCCAAACCCATCTCAAACCCTCGTACAGCTCTGAGCGAAAATGATACCTTGCGCATCCCACGCAGGTGGGTAGTTGCACCCCGAACTGGGCGTCGGTGCCAGTGCCTTGCCCAGGGGAAACCCTTTCGTTGGCATAACGGTAGTCGTGGTCTTCACATCCCCATTCCTCTTGTTTGTCGAAGTGGACGTAAACGTCGGAGGAGGTAGCGTAATGGGCGTACCCGTAACAGCATACATCGGTAAAGACGTCTGCAATGAAAACGTGTTGCTGATGGAATGCGGAGGCCAGGGATAAGCAGAGGCGCCGGTCGCAAGGAATGCGCCGTCGCCGCCTGTCATCCAAGGGCTGTACGTCCCGTCAAACGACGTTTGCGCTGGCGAGCCCGAAATTCGGGAACTCGAGCTTGTTGCTGTTGTGGAGATCGGTGATGCCAATGGAGTTGGATAAAGGCCAGTGGCGTAGGTATCGCCTTCGTTTGGCATGTTCAATATGGCCTGGCACATCCCAATCGCGTCTCGAGGATTATTAGGTATCCATCCATTCCGCCAGCCTAGTTGGTAAGACCATAGAGGTGCCATTACAGTCCGATTATCAGCTGGCCCGATCTGTAGCAAAGGGGCCATGTCCAAGAAAGGGAGGCATGAGCACGAATGTTAGACACAGTCGAGATATGGTCGGGTTGAGGGTCGGTTCCAGGAAAATAAACTCACCTTCCAAGTATAAAAGAAATAGTCCGACAAGGAATCCATCTGCGCAGCCACATAAAAACTCAAGCTATCCGCCACCCTCCAATCGTAGACGTCGTATCTGTCCCAATGCTGACAGTCGCCTTGGTAGGTGGTCTTCCCCCTGACGCCGTTGACAAATAGTCCACAATCGACAAAAGCTGCGCTGAAACCCGCAACGGTTATGCCAAACCTTGAGCGACTAGTAGATAGAGATTGACAGCGCAGAATCGATTGAGCACAACTATTGGAGAATAAGAAGGATAAATAATCTGACGTACCTATTGTTCATCTGCGTGCCAACGGTTGAACAAATTTCCTTCGTAGTCACATTCGCAAATTCCGTTTCCTCCCTCACAGGTCGCGTGAAAAACCGTTTCTCCACTACCACACGATCCGCCCCATTCAGAAATCCGTCAAAGACCTCTGCTTTCAATGGCTCTTCTACGGAGAACCCGTCGGGCAAGGCAACGTATGGCCCCTTCCCCGCTCCGAACCCTGTGGTTTCGCGGACTGTTCGGTGGGCCTCTACATAGCTGGTGTGAGTTAATGTCGACGAGTTAAGTAGCAGGCTAAAATCGGACTGAGATAGCGAGGCGCTCACAAGCTACGCAATTGCTCCACCCCAATTCCACGGCTCGGGTTATCCAGAATCGTAAGTATTGGCACGACGTTTGTCCACTCAGGCTGTGAAACGAACTCGGCAAGCATTCGGATGTAGTATAATGTCCGTTGAGCGTTTGCCATTCCCATTACCCCGTTCAGGAAGTTGACTGAACCGTCCTTGCCGCTGTGGTCGTGGCCTGGGTTGTTGGTCGTCGATGAGTACTCAAGGCAGGTAAGTGTCGGAAAATAAGACTCGCCGTTTTGAGACCCAGGAATGGAGGCGAGAACGAGGTTCACGCGGAGTCCGTACTTCCTACACCACTGTAATACGCGGACGATATACCTGCGAGGGACCGTTAGTACATGAATCTAGGAACCGAGCGCAAAGCATAATGCTTGGAGCAAGAAGGAGCGGCAGAGGAAGGGGAAAGGAGGAGCGAACGTACTTCCAACTGACCCGTGCCAAAAANCGGCTCGTCCTGGAACTTCTCGATCGCCCAAAACCCAATAGGTAGCCTGACCCACGTTAAGCCAGCTGATGCGATTTGCGCGATATCCAATTCTGTCTGAAGACAATGAATGAAAAGAGACAATGAGTAATAAAGCGAGGCTGCAGGTGAGCGCACATACAATAAAAGTTCTGTAATGCTCCTCCAGCTGATCGAGTCCCCCGTTCTGAGAATCTTGGGCCATCGCTACGGACAAAGTCCACTCGTCGACTGCTGAAGGATATTTTTGGAAGAGGGCGGGGGTGACGAAGGGGTCGAGAACAAAAAGACCAGCAAGATTGACTCTGAAGAGTTGGGTCAGAGAGTGTAATAGGCGTTCGAAAGGTAGATGATTCATACCCGTGTATTCGATGTGTCATAAAGTCCCAAGTTGTATTGAGCGGTGGCGTCCACCAGTTTGGCCGAGCGGAGTCGTTGTATGGGTCTTCAGGGTCGTAAGCCCCTGTAATAGAGACGTAGAGACAGATCGTGAGATGAAGAGGTGAAAAGAACGGGCAGAGACGCACAGTAGCCACCAAACGTGTTTGGGTAGAAGAACTCTGACCCATCATCCGCCACGACCAATGAACCTTGCCCTCCAGTCTGCACTGGACGCCGAGCATTTCTGGGCTTGATGATAACAAAGTAAATGGGTATGAAAATTGCGAGGACGTCGACGACGAGAATGACGAGTCCGGCTATGAGCACAGATCTCCGGTTGGGCCGCCAACTGCGTAGCCGCGAGAGTATCGCGTTCGGAGCTTTGGCACTGGGAGCTGTGGAGCTTGAGGAATTTGGAGTAGCGTCTGAGGAAGAAACATTGGTCTCCGAACGGCCTTCCTGGGCATTGTCGACTGCGAGTCGTGTGTGGGTGTCGGGATAGGATGAGGGTTGGCTGGAACGATCGCCTGCTCCGAAGGATGGATAGGAGCTGGAGGTTGCTGAACCAGTACTCATTCAGGAAGTGGTGTAAACCGTGAAGGGATGGAACATACCACTGCCCTGAGGGTAGTAGGGAGGAGGAATATCGAGGTCGGGGGACGTTGCGGGGTTGGGTGCAGCTGTGGGACCTTCCAGGGGTGGTTTCTCGGGGATGATCATAGTCGCATTGGGGCGTCAAGGAACGGAATGAAAGGAGCGATGGTATGGGTTGGAGAGATGATGAGCGAGAAGGAATCCTGGGTCTCGAAGCGCGTCAAAGATCATCAGGACTTGTTGCGATCACACGGTTGTTGCGCCGTTTGAGTGTAGCTAACCAGAAAGGGCTTGTGTAAATTGCAGTGCACATTGCACCCGCTCTGCTTAGGAGTTTCATGCCGTAAGGTCCATTTTCTTCCTCTCATCCATCGCTTCGAGCTGTAAGTACTTCGATTCTTGAGGCTCTGCCCCTCGCCTTCTGTGACGTCGTCATTTCCCATGACTCTCAACCATGTTCCAATATGTTCACTCCGGATCGTACAGTCCCGACCTATCTTTCACAGATCTGGCCTTCTGCCTCTCCCTCTCCCTCCCGACCTTTGTCTTCTCCCGGAATACGTCTCTATGATTCACAACCACGTCCCAACCATCAAACTTCCTCCTCCCGAGTGTCTCGACAACGGCGACACTACGATGCTTCCCCAGCTGGCAACATACACCAACGCTGATACTCTTTTCTCCATTGTCCAACGCTTCCTTGAGGCAGCCATCGATGGATGTGCAGACATCACGGACAGTGCTCTGAACCTCGGGATTGGAGAGCAACCATTCTTGAAGAGGTTTATGCAAGCCCGATTGTGATGTCCGTACGTGCTTCGGTGGGTTGGGCAGCTTCCTTAGGTCGAATGTGAGGGCTGGCTCTGGTACAAGTGGCCCATTCCGACGACCGAACGAGGTTAATACGAGCTTTGGAAGCTCACTATGTGAGGGAGTGGTGGGGCTATTTGAACCCGTGGGCAATGGATCCATGGGTGTATTGAACAAGGTGCACACCCCGCGTTAAGTCAAGCTAATGAAGCTGAGCTCAAATTCGACCGACTTACGGCCAGCTTGCCGGCTTCGTCGAACTACTCCGGGACGGGGAAGACTCTATGCACGTGCTCTTCCTCCTAGGGAGACTAGCACCCACCTGTAGGCTACAGTCTGCAGCATCGCCGAAGATCGACGAACTGGCAGTCAAGTGAGGAGGCACAGTTCCACGGTTCGGCACAGATTCGGCACGCGGATAATTCCTATCCTCCGTGCGGACCGTCGGGCCGCCCAAGTAGTCATTTCCTCCCACATCCACTTCCGACTGCCTCTCGTTGAAGTTCTCCTTAAGCTCCCACCGGCCCGTCGTACTTCCCCGAGTCCTTGGAATCCACCTCCCCGTGACTTTATAGACTATTAAAGTTGCCCAGCGATCTCCAAATTCTCATGTGTACCTTCGATCTGGCCGTCATTTGACTACCGCGAGGCCGTTTACATTCCTGAAAGGAATCTCATTGCGTCCTTTGTAGCTGTTGAATTGTCTCGAAGTTTAGCCAAATATTCGCATGAACTCTCATCCAGTGGAGCGCTTCTCTTTGACCTCGTTCCTGATGCAGAATTTAAAAGGACTCAATGGAGCTCTTGCAAACTGCCTCTGTTGTCTTTACCGAACACGCGCGGATATTTTGTGGCTGCTGTACTATTGGAAAGCTTTTGCTCACTTCGTGAACATCATCTAGCAAAATGCTCGGGCTCTCAATCCTGCCTGCCCTCGTGTGCTTGGCAGCGACGACCACCCTCGTCAAAGGCGCTCAGCCTGTCTACGGTCAGTGCGGTGGTACTGGTTGGAGTGAGTTTTCGTTTCTCTCAACTCAATTAATTGTCTTAATCAACATTCTTGATGCAGCTGGCGATACTACCTGCGTGTCTGGTGCTGTATGTACTAAAGTAAACGACTTCTACTCCCAATGCTTGTAAGTCGAAGGAGTGGCGAAATTTGAAACGTGAGCACCGGATGACATTTTGCCGATTGCCTCTAGACCAGGTGGACCAACAACGTCTGTACCCACCACCAGCAATCCGACCCCCACTACACCCACCAGCACCGTCACCACTACTCCAACTGTCACCAACCCAACCCCAACATCGACTTCAGGCATCGCCTACGCGACCACCTGTACCCTCGACCCTCTCTCACCGACCCAAGTACCCTCAGGCGGGCGTCCACCCGACGACACTCCTCGAATTCTCGAAGTATTCCGTCGGTGCGCCACAAACGCGTCTATAGTTCTCAACGAAGGCTTCTGGTACATCGGACAAGTCATGGACACCCTCACCTTCAACAACGTCGAAATCAACCTCCTCGGCCGCTTCGAGTGGAGTACAGACATCCAATACTGGCTGCGTAACAGTATCGCCGTTACGTACGCGCAGAGGAGCACGGCTTGGAGGCTCGGTGGGAATAACATTAGGTTGTTAGGCCACAAGAAGGCGTTGTTCTTTGGGAATGGCCAGACTTGGTATGACCAGAACCAGAACCAGGGTAACCAGAATGGACGGCCGATTAGTTTGACGGTGTGGAGGGCGAATAATGTGTTGATAGACGGGATTACGTGGAGGCAGCCTCAGTTCTGGTGAGTGCATGAATTGGTTGTTCGTTTGTTGTGTGTTGCTAATGTGTAAACCGCTTCTCAGGCACACTTTCGTTGCTTACTCGGAGAATGTAACGATGTCGAACCTCGATATGAACGCCACCTCTGCTACACGGTGGTCGACTGTCAATACAGATGGTACGAACATCTGGAACTCTCGAGACGTCAAAATTTCCAACTGGATTGTAACAAGTGGAGACGTACGTTCAATCTTCCTCTCCTCTGAACCCCCCNNATTCCCACTTCCCCGATTCCCTCTGACTTTCAGGATTCGAAGACCCATACTGACCGCTCGCATTCTTGAAACAGGACTGCATCTGCGCAAAGGGCAACACCACCAATATGCATGTCCGAAACGTGACCTGCTACGAATCTGGCTGCATGGTCGTTGGCTCCCTCGGAAACCCAACCACAACACCAGACTACGTCGACAACGTCCTCTTCGAAGACGTCACCTGCATCCACTCCTCCAATGCTGCCTGGGTTAAAACCTACGCAGGCCAAGGTCGCGTAAACAACGTTACCTTCAGGAACATCCAATTCGACGACGTCAACCAACCCATCTACATCACACCCTGCATCTACACAGGCCAGAACTGCGACGGTTCGAGGCTTGGGATCAATAATGTGAGGTGGGAGAATATCAAGGGTACGTCGAGGTATAATGTTGGTGCGGCGATACATTGCAGCGGGGCGACACCGTGTCAGAATTTGACGTTTAGCAATATTGATATCAAGCAGAAAAATGGGGGTGGGGCGGTGAAGTTTTTGTGTTCGAATATCGCGAACCAGGCGAGTTCGGGGTTGAATTGTACGGGGACGTGTCCGGCGAATTGGCCTCAGCAGCTGGATGGAAATCGTTGATTGGACAATGCTCTCTTTTGTATTCGCTCGCCGCATGTCACGTACATATTAGTATGCTATTCATTGTTATGACCCAGGCTCTTGACAAGTACAATAAAACTTGGATAAATCACAGAATGATAGGCGCCAGGAAGCCACAAATATCGCTCCGTTGTTTCGTGCATCGCCTCCAGCGCCTGCTGGCCTTGTCCTAAGATCTGAATGGATGAATGAATGAAATTTTCGTGTTTCAGCTGTCGCCACATGAGATATGCTAATTATGAGCAAGTACTCTGGTGAATATCACTCGCGAGGATGAACTGCGTTACCATGTTTACACGGTCATTGCACCAGGCTCCAGCTTCATGCCTCCATTTCCGTGGAATAGTTGCATTGGGGAGTGGAAGTCGATGAAGGCACACTGAGTCGTGCACCACTGCGTACTTGCCGGACTTTATCGGATATCTACAACAGGGTAATGAATTTAGAAGCCTATTCCGAGATGCGACCCTCCCACATATCACATGTACAGCGAAGTGAGGCTGGGAACGGTTCTGTCAAGGAGCAATGATACAGATAAGGTTCACCTTCCCAAGCCGCCCACATATTAACGACATATTTGATGCAGTCTCTCATGTCCAATGACAGGCGGCAGGAAGGCAGCGAGTTGACCACGAGGATGGTCTATCAGCGATGGGCGCTAATCGAATTCGTTTAAAATAGTGAAACGTTTCCTGGGTTTCTACCCTTCGAACCCTCTCCCCCCTTGGCGCCTGTCTCTCTCATACGCATCGACCATGCCTCCCGCCAGCAAAACTCCCAGCCGGCGCGCTCAGTTGTATCACAATGTGGTTGATATGACGTGTGGTGTCCTGACTTGCTCCTGCTGTCAAGATGCATCTCCCACAGTCTCTGAACCATCCGATGACCTTTCAGTAGCCACGACCGATGCTGTCACGCTATTAGGCACTTCCCAGCTTCCAGCCAGACCCTTCAAACGCAGCGCATCAGGCACCAAGGATCTTAAGAAGGACATCGCCATTCTCTCGACAGTCTACCTCTTTCAAGACCATCCTACGCTCAAGAGTCTAGCGGCTCTCATCGTCGGTCGAATCAGAGGCGAAGATGACGGTGATTCAATGGTAATCGTCTGTTGTGTCGTTTCATGGGGCCACTCTGACAATCTGGCGTACTACAGTTCGCTAAAATACTCCTCAAATGCGCTGATTTTACCGTTCGCCTGGCTGCATACGTAGAGGAGGATCCTGACCAATCTCACAGCGCTATTTTTGAGTTCACCAAGTAAGTCAGGTCGCTATCTGTGAGAATCTGCTAACGCTTGAACCGAACCAGAACCATGGATACGTTGAGCAGTGTTAATCCGGAAGAATCGGATTCTTTGAAAGAATTTGAGCAAAGAGTCGATAGCGTTGCACAACGACTGACAGTATGTATTGATCAGACTATCTCTCGCACTTTTCACTCAGCATCAGGAATATTGGTCTGGCGTAGTCTTCGCACCCCTCACTACAGCGTCCAAACGAGTTGAAAACGAGGAAGAATGGTGGCGAGTGCGCGACGTTGCTCCTTGACTGGGGTAGCACAATTTTCGGCATCCTGAAAGAAGCAAGCGAGGTATTGCCTGTTCCAGCTCTCAAGCCAGTATTTGCCAGTCTTGCGGCACTTTTTGATGCTGCCCAGGTGAGGTAATACTACCTGTACGCGTCGCACTTGTCGCTAAAGAATGTCCCGTATCAGCGAACTCAAGCTAACTTCGGCCAGATGGGATTACTCAGTTTCATTGCTGCAGACCTAGCGATACAGCTTGCGGAGCAGTGCTCCTGTTTGAATCAGCTCCCACAAGAGACGGTCAAGAGCATTGATAGGTTCGAGAGGTTCTTCAATTCTACTGGTAGCTGTTATCTCTTAGGGTCTTATATGTTTGAAGGGTTCTTCGACAGATCGCCGATAGGTGCCAGGAACTAAGCAAGAAATCCTGGATCAATTGCTTTGTTCATAATGCCCATTACAAAGAGCAGCTCGAAGAGTTGGAAACGCGGCTCAACGCCGCAGTGGTTGCGTTCCAGGTCTGTTTTCTTCTCTTAAAATTCTCCCTTTCTTGGGATTGAGCCCAAATTAGAATAACCAACTCGTACAACTCCAAGCCAACTATCAATATCTGAAGGATGCAACAGGTGTGTAGATGAAATTCGCATCGACAGGGTCTATCTGTTAACGGCCTAAAAGCTCAAGGTAGGCTGGATCACCTTCCACAGCACCCGGACGATAGCGGCCAGCGAGGTGAATATCTCGAAGACAGTCGCACTGAAGCCACCAATGCCGTCGTCGAATGGATGAGGGTCTCTCACGACCTGATCATCTGGATTCACGGGACGGCTGGTGTCGGAAAATCAACATTTTCCAGGCACCTTACAGAATCTTTGCGGCAGACACAACGACTCGCGGCTTCAGTTCGACTCAGAGCCATAGGAGAAAATTGGGGGCCAGAGACCATGATCAAACTACTTGCAGCGGAATTAGGGCGAAATCACCCTATGGCGATAGATGATGTCCTTGCTGCTGTCGGAGAGTGCAACGACAGGCCCCTGCGATATTATGTAGAAAGATGTATCCGTGATCCAGTGCGCTCGTTGAGGTATGGTCACCCTCTCATTATTCTGATGGATGGTGTAGACGAGTGGCCTTTCCACGAGGCACTTATCAAGGAGCTGGCACATTTGCGAACTTCACCGAAATCGTCCCTCGTCAAGTTCATCTTCACGAGTCGCTCCGATCCCCACCGCTCCCATTTCCCCAACATTCCCATTCATTCCTATCCTCTACCTCCAGTACCACCCGAAGTCGTTGTGCAGTACTTCAACCACCGTTTCCGGACTTTTCCCTGGGAAAACAACCGACGCCCCAGCCCAAATGAGATCAATCAACTCGCTGTGCTCAGCGGTGGACTGCTCATTTGGGCCTCGACCGTTTGCGGGTTGGTCAAGCACAGTCTCAGCTTGAATAGCTCAGCCAAAGTGGTGAACAATATTCTCACATCCGAGACGAAGCTTGGGGGCAGCGGGAAGCTCATGCACCTATATCGTAACGCGATCATCCACGCATTCCCCTCGCCCGTGGAGCAACGTCGCTTCCGGGACTATCTAGGACTATCAATGGTCCTTCAAGAGCCACTCGACATCTTTGACTTCTCCAAGCTTACTGGCATTGAGGTTGATGTCATTCAGCGACTTCAAACCCACATCGCTGCCATTTGCCAATTGCCATCGAAGGCGGTGTCCCTTTCAACGATTTACCCAGCGGCGTCGATCTTTCATTTGTCTTTCCTCGAGTTCGTACAGGATCCTTCAGCTGACACCAAAGCCCTTTCCATCACATTATCCCCCGTCGACTTCCATGCAAGCCTGGGCCGGGCATGCCTCGAAGCTACCTTTGTCTCCCCCCCGCTGGAGCAGACCCTGCGGCCATTTCCCCGCCGACACACTAATGCCTACCGATATGCCGTGAAATTCTGGCCACTTCACGTCAGCAACGGTACTGATCGAGCTAAGTGGTCAGAGACAAGCCACTGCAGGCAGCTTCGGGACGTAAAGACCGAGGGAATGCAGAGGTGGGCGAGGGACTTCGCCGAATGCTCTCAGCCAAGGATCCATCTAGACGAACAAAGCTTTGTCGATGACCATCAAGCAACAGTTCTTCACACCGTTGCTGGTGGTCTTGCTGGTGTTAACAGTGTCCGATCAGCGGTGGACTGCCTGGAGGTTGCCGTTCGCCTCAGGCCGACAAGTATCCCATCATGGCACCAACTGGGCGCAGGATACCGGCGGTTGTCAGCGGATGTATGGGACTCGGATCGTAGCATCTTGGACAAAGCAGCAGCAGCGTTGCAGAATGCACTCACTATTTGGGAAGCATATTCCGCCAACTCACCGTCGAACCTCCCTTCCATCGCACGGGCTGCCCCGAAACAACGGCCATCTCCCCATGAAATACCGGACCTGGAAGATCTGGTCTCTATGCCCAGGGAGGAACTCGGTCTCCAGTCGGAGATATATGAGTTGTACCCGCGTCTAGTTAGCGCCCTGGGCTCGGTCCTTCAGGCGCAATTTGAGCAAGGGAGCACGATCGACGACGGCGCCGGGTACGAAGCAATCCGTCTGTACTCCCATGCTCTTGAAGTTCCGTTAGGAGATCAACCCGAATCTCGGTGTGCGCTGCTGTATAACATCGCCAGTGTCTACTACACCTTCCATGCGCGTACAGGTGAGGAAGTTCACCTCTGCAAGGCAATCGAGTTTGGGGAGAAGGCTTTAAAGGAATGTCCACCCAACGACACCGCTCACTCCCTCATTCTCCGCGCCCTCGGCAAGTTCTATAGGGTTTCCGGGAGCATACAAAAAGCTATTGAGACGCTGGAAAAGGCGCTCAACCACTGTCATGATCAGGAAGACAAGTCCATCGTACTCAACGAATATTCCGACGCGTTGCGCGCGCGATTTGAACATGTCGCGGGGTCGGTCTCTGGCGAACCTTTCCAAAACCTCATAGACCTTGATGGCGCCATTTCGCTCCGTAAGGAAGCGCTTGGACTCTGTCCTCAGTCCCATCCATCTCGTTCAGAGATACTTTATCGGCTCGGTAACGACTTGTATCGGCGATCACAATGCAACACCTCTTCCAACTTATCCAATCAGAGGGAGTCGGCCCTTCACGAGTCTATACGGTTCTACGAAGAAGCTCTTGAGCTTCGAATAGCACGCGATGGACATCGATTCGCCACCCTTACCCAGCTCAGCGTATCTCTCCTTGACCGTGCAAAGGAGAAGGGAGGACACGTAGACGAAATCATATCCCTGCTTTCGGAGGCACTCTCATTCGAGGAAGGGCTAACGATCCCAAGCCTGGAGCGTGCCACCTGTCGTGAAACCTTGGCCCAGGCACTTTACTTCCGCTGGATGAAAGCGGCACAGGCTGATCCATCTTCCAGCGAACAGGATCTTCACCAAGCCATTTCGCTCCAACTTCATATTCTTGATATAGACTCCTTGGACCCCCCGATCTACACCAATTCGCTTTTCAACCTAGCGGCTATGCGCGGATCCCTATACGCGAAGTCCAAACTCCCCGAGGATCAGATTGAATCTCTTTTTCATAAGGCCTACGCCCTTTCGACAAGGTTCGAATATGCCGGGTCTGCCAGCGATCTCGACGAAGTCATTCAAATTTGCGAACAGCTTTTAAAACAGCTTCCTCCGGAGCATTTATTGGTGGATGAGTGTAAGCGGTTGTCGGAGTCAGCAGCTCAAAGGGCGTCAGCTATTCAAATGGATGCACTTCATCCGACACTTGGGACGATTTATGAATAATTGAATTGGACCGTCCTGCCTATAAACTCAGCATTCATGCAACGATGTAGATATGCCAGAGTGCGCTTGAATCAATTTTTTCGTCGAAAATCACGGAAACCAGACCTGATGATAGCGTCGTCGGGACCCTGATGAGGAGCCTGAAAACGCCCACTGTTTGCTACTCTCATTCATCCCTGTCCCTGTATTCCCGTCTCTCCCTGGCGTAGAGGAAACCTCTGACTTGCACCTCATGCACATAGAATGATCATCGTGCACGATGTGAAGCCGCCACTAGAAAACATTTCAATCTCAGCAGATGCACCTACATGTGCGGAGGACGTAGCAGCGTCATTCCGTGTCAACGCAGGCTCCTTGGGACATGCAAGTGTCGCGGTGAACCAGGCCCAGGAAGTCGAGCTTCCCCCACCTCCGTATCAGGCTACTGGCTACTATGAGTCCGTTCCGTTCCGTCCTAGTAGCTGGTATATGAACCTAATCACTCGGGATCGTGACACAGTATTGTCAGCACAGGCTCCTGCCAACACCTTCCAGACCGAAGCCCACCAAAATTTGCAGAGCTCTATAAACCGTCTTGAGAAGAGTTGACGACGTCTGTGGCACAACCGACCTACGTTTTTCATCGTCGCACTAGCCGTGCTGTCTCTTGTGGCTGTCGTCCTCATTATTGTTCTTCCAATCTACTTCAAGGTCATCAGTCCTAAACGCTCTTCAAGCAGCATCCAAGTGGAGAAGAAAGGGAGAAACGGTTCGAGGGTTGTTACGGAAGATGGGACGGAGATTGTGTATTTGAACACATTTGGTGGTTTCTGTACGTGTAGCCCCGTCCCCACTGCCAATGTGGCTTTCTGAAAGGATTTTCTTGGCTGCTTTTCAATTGATATATAGGGGTTGGTGATCCTGATAACCCCTACGACGACAGCGCGCAACCCAACTCGTGGACTCCTCCGCTTCACACACCTTGGGGTTTCACAACTCACCGGATTAACGGGTCCCTTTTTACGTTCCTTCTTCAGTACACCGAGTCAATTTCAACAGCGTCAACCTTGCACGCCTCTTCGTCCTGGAACCTGTCATTACTCCATCTCTCTACCAGAAATACAGTCCAGCGCTTTAAGAATGGGGCCTTAGTATTGCCATCGCCAATAGTTCTTCGGAGGAAGGAGGGCTTATTCAGATTGAAGAGCACTACAAGACTTTTATTGTAAGTTTACTCATTCCCTTTTTATCTCTCACTTCTTCTATTTTACATGTTCTTCCCTTCGTCCTGATCACCCTCTTTTTTGGAACAACTGAACTCAAAATAACGCAGACTGAGAAAGATTGCAGGAGCAGGTCTGACGTGGGTCCGGCTGCCTATTGGATATTGGGCCATCGAGACCTTCCCTGGCGAACCTTTCTTGGCAAAGACGGGCCGGAAGTGGGTCTCCAGCATCTTTTCTTTTGCAGCGCGTATAATTGATGTAATTGATATTTCGCTAATTAGATACATCCTTCGCGTCCTACAATGGTGCAGAAAATACGGGTTGCGCGTCAACCTCGCCCTCTTCGCTGTTCCAGGTTCGGCCAATGGTATTTACAAACTTACTCTTACGTCACCCAACTCTGACCGACATCCATGAGCCTCGTCCGAATATTAGGTTTCACCTACGGCGGCAAGACAAGTTCCATCAACTTCTTCTGAGGCACGATGAGACTCGCAAACGCTCAGCGTACTTTATACTACATCCAAATTCTCGCTGAGTTCGTCTCGCGACCTGAATGGAAGAACGTTGTCCCGATGTTGAGCATCCTCAATTGACCTGTCGCTGCTCTGATTGGTGTGAATCAGCTTCGAAGTTTGTAAGTGCTAGTTTCCTATCATATCCAAATCCACCGACATAAATGTTTCTTTAACTATCTTCAAAATAGTTACATCGAAGCCTACAAAACTGTCCGCGAACTTACAGTATCCAACGGGCCCTAGTTGTCATCCACTACGGGTTTAATATGCTCAAAGACCCCGAGGACGATTCTATTCTTACGGAGGCACTCGACTGAATCGTTTTGCAGACCCACCGATACGTTGTGTTCACTTCGGAAGATACGAACATTGTCTCATCTGGGTCGGCGCAGCAGGTGTGTAAGTGGGGCCCTCTCATGAACCGGAAGTATGCATGTTTGCGCGATACGATCTGAAGCGATGCGATGTGAAACCATGTGACGCGACCCATTCTCTCATCTTCAGGGCTATATGTGTGCTGATGACTTTTCTTTCTTTGTTTCGTTTACACTCGTGCGGAATACGGAATAACACTTGCAACCGAGTTCAGCACAGCCTTCCTAGACTGTGGTCTCTTCCTTCGCGCTGTTGGCGTAAACCCGGCGTACAAAGGCGACTGCACGATCTGGGATGACTATCAAGATTGGGGTCTAGGCATCAAGTCGTCCTTGATTGTGTCGGCGCAGATGGATGCGTTGAGGGATTGGTTTTATTTTACTTGGAAGGTGAGTAGGTTCAGTCCGTCGCTATGGGTATCTGACCCTTTACCAACCTATTCGCTCGTCGTACGACCCCGAAATCAAAATCTACCCAGATTGGCCCATCCAACACAGGCAAAACTCCCTCCCCTCGATGGTCGTACCAACTAGGCCTCCAAAACGGGTGGATTCCAACCCGACCCACACAGAGCCCTAAACCTATGCACGACTATTCCCATCCCCTCTCCTTCCCGCTTCAGCTCAGGATCTACCTCTACGTCGACACCTACGAAAACATGGGATGGCGCTTACTCGTCTTGCATGACCGCTCCCGTCCCCATCGCTAAGAACCCTCTCTTCACCAGCGAATTAGTGAGGTACCCTTAGCCCCCAGATACGGTATCTGGAGTTGCAAGTGACGTTAACCCTTTGCCGACATAAACTGCGACTGGGACGCCAATCATCCTCCCAGAACCTGTATTCACCGACTCCAAAAGGAGGACAGTCAATTCCTCCCGTAGCTCTTCGATAGGGGGAATTCCTGCTCCGACCTCGGTACACGGGTGTACCTACCCACCGGACGCTTGGGATGCAGTGGATGAAGAATTCACACAGGTCTGTGCTCGGGAGGATAGTAGTGCTCGTGCTCCAAGTCGAGCTCAGTGACCGCACAGTCGGAGGAGCCGTTGACATGTGTCGCTGCAAGCATCACCTGTGCGATCATTATCATTTTTTTGATAGAATCTTAGACCGTTACAGCTAACTGCAAAACGATAAGACCAGATCACACTTTCTTCCGTTTTTGATATTTGTTTAGTTGTGGAGCAGTGGCGCATCCAACCAAACACCCAAATAGGGTGTAGAGAATGTGGAATGGCTGTCTGTTGACCTGGTCATTGGAATGTTGAACGGTCAGTTCGCCAAATTCGGTAAGGCAAGCGGACCATGTTTGTTTGTACAGCTCCAAAACTAAACAAATATCAAAGCGAAAGAAAATGAGATCTGGTCTATCGTTTTGCAGTTAGCTGTATAGTCTTTGCCCGAACGGTATAGAGATCTCGCATGGAGTCACGATGTCTCGTTCAGGAATGGGCGGTCTCCAAGCTCTCGAATTAGATACATTGCTGGTCTCCGTTGTTGTTCCAAGTTAAGAACTCAAATTAATCTGCCGCCCCGAGGCTGTGGGAGGAACGCCCGTCACTTTGCACCCTTCTTGTACCGTTACTGTCTACCTGCCGTCCTGCCCTTCTTGTCTCCTTCCATCACCATCGACGATGGTTGAAGGTCCACAAACTTCCAAAGAGCACAAAAGCTTCTTCGGTCGTGTGAGGGCTCGGCTCAGACCAGGACCGGCGAGTAGCTCACAAACCCGGTCGACTGCACACCAGCCTCCAACCCCTCCCGGTGACGATACTGTTGCAGACTCAGCGCCGGCTCAGAATAGTAGTGTCTGTCCTATTTATCGATTAATGCATCCAGCTGATTGCCTTTTGACTTCCGCAGAACGTAGCTTTGCCCAGGAGGCGGATTGCACAGCAGCGCAATTACCTCCATTACATCAAAGGTCGCCAACAAAAGAAGGTGAGCTTCTGTTAGGAAAGGGAGCTCACGCATTGTACTGACCGGCTGCAACAGACAAACACGATTCTCCAACTCTCCAAATATCGACCCATACCGCCTCTGCGGCTCAAACTCATGGTGAGAATGCTCGGAAATACCTCTCGAAGGATGAGCGCCTATCCCATATCGTTCTGTTAGAGCTTACTAGAAACTCTACCGAAGCTATAATCGACTCTTCCTCGGCAAATACGTTCCCTAGGTCTTCTCTTGGAAAGGATACCCTCAAGGTCACGCTCAATTTCACGCAAATGCTCATAAAGAAGTTGCCGGGAATCGTGGACGGAAATCCAGTGAAGGGTGCCCTGGGTCTTGCGAAGACAGTTATCGAGATCAAAGAGGTTTGTCCTCTTATTCCATAATGGCCCTGCAATTGATTATCGATTTGCTCAGGCTGTCAAAGATAACATGGGCGCTGTTGAACGACGTATAGTAACAATAGGTGCTCAGCTAAGAATACTCGAGAAGGCGCTGGACGATCCTAGGACTTACGATGAAGAAAGAAACCCATTGATGAGACAGTTCAAGAAGTACGAAAATGACCTCGCCTTTTTCATGAGTATAACTGACTCCGACATACGGTTATCTAGGACACTGGAGGATGAATTAGCCAAGTTATCCCTGCTCCATCAGGAGTCCATCCTTAGGAAGATTGCAGATCATGAGAATGAGATAAAACGAATCGCGGAAATTTTCGAGCGGGTCAATGAGGCCAGAATTCATTTTGAAGTCGGTATCATTATCATTCTCTGGTTTGCGTCACCTAAGTCTATCCCTGGCAGCTGGGCAGCGGTATCAGAGTCTTCAAGGCTGTACACGCGATACAAGAAGATCTCAGAGTGTGTGACTCTCTCCTCTCCGAGCCCCATTGGAAGCTCATCTCGTGCCAGATGTCACTCTTGGATCGCCTTATAGCCTCTCCGATGGCGGACCACAAATATCATCTTGTAGGGAAAGAGCGGGAGGCATTGGGGCGGGCAGCTTGCACCCCTGGAACGCGTGTCTTCATATTGGAGAATATCATCAAATGGGCCAACGATAAGTCTTCGGAAAGTCAGGATGTTTACTGGCTTTTCGGCCCCGCTGGGTCTGGGAAGAGCACCATCGCTTACACGATTGCCCGTCGCTTTGAGCTGACTGCCGATGTCGACGATACGATCGTCCTAGGCGGGAACTTCTTCTGCTCACGACAATTCGAGGAGACAAGATATGAAACCCACATCGTTCGTACCCTGGTATACCACCTAGCTCTCAAATGCGAGACCTTTGCCGATGCTCTCAGTCGCTCTGGAAACTTCGAGGCCGTACACCGCAATGTTCGCACCCAGCTCGAGGATCTGCTCGTTGGACCCTGGCGTAAATCCGACGCCATCCTGAGCAAAGATTCATCTCGTCCAAGACGTTACCTTGTCGTCATTGATGCACTCGACGAGATAGAGCAACAGGGTGGTTCAACGTTCTTGCGCGCTCTGCTTGACGTCATCAACGACAATGCCTTACCTGGTTTGAAGTTCTTTGTCACCAGTAGGCCTGACCCAGACCTCGTCATGCATATCGGGTCCTTTGCCCGCAAGCAGACCTACCGTCTGCAAGACGTCGAGAAGGAGGAGGTCCAGGCTGACATCACAAAGTACTTGGAGGCCAGTCTTCCCCATTTCAAAGGCCATAGCGAAATGGATAGTCTTCTCGAATTCGCAGGAGGGTTGTTCATCTGCGCTGCCACACTCGTGAGGCATTTGACATGCTACAAGCCTGTGGAGCAGAAAAGGCTTCTGCGTAGGCTCTTTTCTGACTCAGTCCCCCAACGATCCCCACGGCCCTCGTCAAAGGCTACATTCCTCCTTGATGCGCTGTATCTTCAAATCCTTTCAGATGCCTTTTCAGACTTGGAGAGCGATGTGTTCTCTACGCGCCTCCAAATTCTTCATACGGTTCTCTGCACCGCGGAACCAGTTTCGGCATCAATCGTGACCAAGCTCGTTTGTGACGACTCCGAAGAAACCGACCCATCGTTCTCATTCACTGAAGTCGCTGATGAAGTTCTGTCGCGACTTCATGCTGTCCTCTATACCGACGCCGAGCAGAACATACTCTCCTACCACAAGTCCTTTTCCGATTTTATGTCCGACCAGCATCGCTCGAAGGAATATTGGTGCGATTCGGGTGCTCACCATCGATATATGGCCGAGTCCTGTTTCCGGATCATGAATGCAGTCCTGAGGTTCAACATCGCGAACATACCTTCTTCGTTCAAATTCGACTCCGAAGACCACAAACTGTCGAGCCGAGTCAAACAGAACATCTCTCCCGCGTTAAGCTATTCCAGCCGGAACTGGAGTCACCACCTTTCCGTTATGGCCTCGAATACCAATCCTGATGATCCCATTCTCGCCACCCTAGCGGATTTCCTTCAGCTCCGTGTTCTTTTCTGGATTGAAGCCATGAACCTCCTCGGACGTCGAGGCCTATGTGATCCAATGTTGCGGGCGGCAAGGAAGTGGACTATCGATGTGAGTGCCTGTCTAACTGAATCCTTCGTATATGATATCAAATATAGATCTCACTGCGCGCGTTTAGCACGATGACGTGCAATTGGCGCAACAGCTGAACAAAGCTGCATCCTTCGCGGTGTATTTCAGTGGGAGTCCAGCATCATTGTCAACGCCGCATCTCTATATCTCCGCACTGGCAACCTGGCCACGGAGCCGAGATCCTAGCCCTATATGGAGGGCCAACTTCGCCCGAATCCCCGGTTTTGCTACCCATTCTCAAGGAAATTTTCCCCTACTAAATCTGAAAGTGGGAAGTCCTGTCATTGATGTCGTATTTTCGAGGGATGGTCAATGGATTGCGTCGGGCTCGACCGACAAATCAGTCCGGGTGTGGGATGCGTCAACGGGAGAAGTGCAGAACGTGTTGGAGGGCCACGCTGGTCATGTTCGATCCGTTGCATTTTCGAGCGATGGCAGTCGGATTGCCTCGGGTTCGGACGACAAATCCGTGCGGGTGTGGGATGTGTTGACCGGCGAGCTACACAAGGTGCTAGAGGGTCACACTCATAGTGTCCGGTCGGTAGCGTTTTCGAGAGATGGTAGGTGGATTGCCTCAGGCTCCACCGACCAATCAATACGGGTCTGGGATGGGGCAACGGGGGAGGTGCGGGTTGTGTTGGAGGGTCATGGCATGAGTGGCGTTTGGTCGGTCGCATTTTCAAGCAATGGCAATCGGATTGTCTCCGGGTCGGATGACAAATTGGTGAGGGTGTGGGATGTGTCGACAGGCAAGATGCAGAATTCGTTCGTGGGACATACCGGCCCAGTTCGTTCAGTTGCATTTTCGAGCGACGGGCAACGTATTGCCTCTGGGTCAGGGAAGTCAGTGAGGGTGTGGGACACGTCAACGGGCACAGTGCAGGATATGTTAGAGGGTCATATCAATTGGGTCAAGTCAGTTGCATTCTCAAACAATGGCAGTTGGATTGCCTCTGGATCAAGCGACAAATCTGTGCAAGTGTGGGACGCATCAACGGGAACGGTACAGAGTCTCGAGGGCCACATTGATTCTGTTTGGTCGGCCGCGTTTTCAAGTGATGGCAATCGGATTGCCTCTGGCTTGGGTGACTCGGTGCAGGTGTGGGATTTGTCAACGGGCAAGGCGCAGAGTATGCTAGAGGGTCACACAGATTGGGTCGAATCCGTCGCATTTTCAGGTGATGGGAGTCGGATTATCTCGGGATCGAGCGACAAAACTGTGCGAGTGTGGGATGCGTCAACAGGCAAAGTGGAGAAGCTATTAGAGGGACACACTCATTCCGTTATTTCAGTCGCATTCCCGAGCGATAACAGTCGAATTATCTCCGTTTGTCGTGATAATTCAGTGTGGATGTGGGATACGTGGATGGGCAAGGCGGAGAGTGTGGTGGAGGGTCACACCTATCAGGTTTCGTCGGCTGCATTCTCGAGCAATGGCAGGTGGATTGCCTCTGGCGCAGACAAATCTGTGTGGGTGTGGGATGCATCGACAGGTAAAATGCAGACTCTGTTGGAGGGTCACGCTGGTTCCGTCTATTCAGTTGCTTTTTCGAGCGATGGCAGTCGGATTGCTTCGGGCTCAGACGACAAGTCCGTGCGGGAGTGGGATGTATCGACAGGGAAGGTGTTGCATGTCTTGAAGGGTCACACTGATTGGGTTACTGCAGTTGCATTCTCGAGCAATGGTACTCGGATCGTCTCAGGCTCAAGCGACAGCTCCGTGCGAGTGTGGGATGCATTGACAGGCGAGGTGAAGGGGGTGCTGGAAGGTCATATTGGTCGGGTAACGTCAGTCGCATTCTCGAGCGATGGCAGGTGGATTGGCTCTGGCTCACAAGACAAATTGGTGCGGGTGTGGGATGCGTTGACAGGCAAAGTGAGCCATGTGCTGGAGGGTCATACCGGCTGGGTTACTTCTGTTGCATTCTCCAGCGATGGCAGCCGCATTGCCTCAGGCTCAAGCGACAAATCTGTGCGGGTGTGGGATCTGGAACCTTGCTACATCCTGCAAAGGATAGCTGAGGACTCAGCTGGCGCCGAGAAGTTAACAGGATGGCTTCTCACCCCAGACAGAAAAGGCCACCTCATGTATGTGCCACTCAGTGCCAATCTGCCCGAGCCTCCCCACATCCTCACTCTCTCCCGCTCCGCATCTTCCTCCGTTCAGCTTGGAAATGCTGCCCTTGGTGACCAATGGCATAAATGTTATACAGCGTTGTAGCATCCAACCTCTTTTATAAATTACGGCCCACTGCTTCTCCTTTAATTCAAAATACGACGGACTCTGACCAATCGAAACGCTTTCGAAAAGAGATTTTTCCTTTATCGTTGTATACTTCAACACTTCTGATTGAAGATTTGCCTGCTCCACTAGGTACCTACCTGAGGCAGCTATTAGTTAATCGATGTTGAAAATTCCGATAGATAATGATTTACAAGCATGGCAAGTTCGATGATGAACTTGCGTAGTGTGTTGGAGGGCTGTACCGAATTCTTCAATGACTGAACTTTTTTACCGTACAGCTGCGCTGAGAGGAGGAGAGTTGTGTGACAATTGGGGTTGGGAGAGGTGGCATCGGAAACGTTTCTCAGACTAATCTTAGACCTCAAATTTAAGCAGACAGATATCGGCTTGGATGGACTTTAACATACTTGGTTCATAATCCTTTTCATATTGGTAGAGACAGAATGGATTGGTCACCTGGTGCCAACGTAAAGACTTCGTTACCCTCGGCTTACGATTATGGTATCGCAGCAGGTCAACAGACGGTGGACCCAAGAACGCAAAAGCTCTCCCTCATTTTAGTTCGAGGTAGTAAATATAGATACGAGAGTAGGAATCGGCATAAATAGGGAAGGTAAGGCATACAACGATGGCGAGACAAAGACCGTCGCTCCCTCTCCGTACCGCACGTGAGAAGTCCATCAGGGTTCAAGAAAATTTGGAAGTCCATCAATAGGGGAACGGGTCAAGACAGGTCCATGACCCGTCCAAATTACGTATTACCTAGCGAGCTAAAGAGCCTTTCGTCAGTGACTTTGCAGCGGACGCTAATTACTAGTGTACTCACAAGCCCGCACGACCAGTCGACTGCCCGCTTGTGAGTGGAACTTTCCTGTGACGGGGGCCCCTGAATACGGCTCAGCGGCAGGGTCGCTTGTTGTACAAGGTTCTGGATAATGCGCTTTGCCGAGTCAAGGTTATCCCGAAACCTCCAGGTGGTCGCTCCAGCATCAACAATCGGCTTCCAGACGTCTGACATCCGGTCGTGTCGTTTCGTGAAATCTTCTTTCCACTGAGTCTCGGATTCCCATTTGGTAGTCACTAGCATCAGCCTATTTTGCCCAAGACGTGTGGCGAAGTTCTTGAGATATCTCATGAGAGAGGTCTCTTGAACCTCGCCAGAATTCGTCTCCTTGGTCTTGATGTAGTGAACGGCCCCTCGGTCGTCATTGAGGGGGTGAAAATAGATGATCCCACCGAGTCGAACGTCGTCACAGCTTGGAGTTGGTTAGTCCCAGTACGAAAAATTCATGTTTTCTTGGCGAGAGTTCTACTCACTTTTCTGTCAACCACTTGAATATGTTCACCAGCACAGCGGCATCGCCTCCACCACTAAGTTCGCCACCAAATCCAGGAGTATCCACCAGAATTAGTTTCTGTGTTCCTTCGCCACCTCCTAAGTGAGTTTCCACTACGTAATGACCAACTTGCCCCGTCTTTGGTGTCAGACTGTCGCCCTCGGGTGCTGTATTCCGGGTTCCCGCAAGAACATTGATGAACTGAAAGCAAAGCTTGTGTTTGAGTCTATCCTACACGACACAGAAAGCCATTCATACGTGACTCTTTCCGGCGCCTGTCAGACCCAGAAGCCTTGGGGGAATTACGTAAGTAGGTATTTATACACAAGCGCTTAGAACTCACAGAATCAAGATTCCCGAGTCTTTCTTCAGCTTTTTCTTTGTTTCGGCTGCCATAGCTCGGATGACTGCAGGGCGCGGATGAAGGAGTGGAATAGGGACGATGCAATGTGGAGAGCTGCGACAACCTCGAGGCTAAGGCGAGCACCGGGCCGGAGCCCAACCGGCCGTCCGTGGGATTGCGGATGACATAACGCGATCAGCTCCTGATTTGGCTGCCACTGCTGATCTGTTCCACAACTAAAACTAACTCGGAGCTGGCCGAGTAGGAGTGGAAACTACGCTGCGGGCACAGTTAAACATGCTTCGGCCAATGTGATTCCTTCTCAAACGTGAATCGAGGTCCCTCCAAAAGGGCAAGTGATACTGCCGGGCCGTTTCTTTCCAGAGAGGGCGGGAGTCGAGAAGGCGTTTGAGCAAATGTATCAAAGCAAATTGTAATCGGCTCCTCATGGTTCATCAGGCCTTTGGATCATCCCTAGACACACGCGCTCGGAGGATTTTTTCATAACCATAGCTGGACTTTCAGATACGAATGGAACAGATAAACGGCACCTTTTTGACGAATTTACAACTCTTTGCCCGCTGAAATCAGGACTCAAGGTCTTGGCCTTTAGATTCTCCCCGAAATCCTTCCACCACCAACTTGTTGAATAATTTGCGAGGCACTGAAAACTGTCTGCCTATGCCAACATGATGAAGCAGGGCGTCTCGCAGAGGCATTTTGACTCAGGTGTTGCGGCGAACCCTGGGGTCTCGAATAACAGAGAAGCGCAACGTATGGCGAGCACCGTGACGCATCTCAGAAAAAGACTCGCGTTCATTCACAGATGACATAGCGTGACGTCTTTATTCCAAGTCCTACGATTCACAAAAACTTTCCAAGCATAAACCAATCATGTTCAGGGCGTATCGGCTTCATCGGACCCACGTCCGTGTGCCACTTGATGGTCGAGTTTATGTTGTAGGGATAGTGAGCATATCTTTCCTCAGTCGCAGGTACTGCTTCCCTGTCTCCACCTCCACTTCTCCTATCGTAAGCGTTAGCCTTGGCGGCGAGCTCGTCGATCTGTTGCTGTACATCCTCCGGCACGATGGTCCCCTTATCTCGAGCCCCAAGATTGTACCGCCCAGCCCAGTTGAAGTCGATAAGCTTCACCTTGTCCTGGATATCGCAGAGGACATTTTGTGCTCGGAGGTCACCAAAAACATAGCCAGCAGGATGGAGAAGACGCAGGATCTCCTCGACTTGCTTACGGTGAGGCTGGGAGAGTTTGACAGTCTTAGGTGTCTCGACGTAGTCCATGACAACCATTTTCAGCGGTCCTACGAACAAACCATCAGGTGGTTGGCCCATGCCTCGTTCGAGCGCATCGTCGGCCGCCTCGTCGTCGTCGAGGCTACCATGATAGCGGAGACGCGGTGCGTGCCCCTTCTGGGCCAAAAAATCGTGCACATCCGCTCCGTACCTCGAAACAAATTTCACAACTGCGAATTCGCGAGAAATTTCCGCTGTCTTTACGAGGAATGTAACGCAATGATCAGAATCTTCAAGCGGCTTGACGTAGCTGAAGTCGACCTTCTCCGATGTAAGGCGGTCGGTGTAGCAAGTGGGGTACGGGAAGAATCGAGGGTGAGACGAATCGACGAGAGGCTGAACGTTATCGTTGGTCGCGATGTCCTCGTAATATTTTTTCAGCTCCCCAAGGGAGATTCGCAGTGCAGAAAAGACACGCGCGGCGTTGTAGACACGGTTAGCCTCTTCAGTGGATGATTCGACCAACCACATCATGTCCGTGAGTCGCTGCACAATAACTTTGTCCGTGAAGACGCCACCCATGATAGTGAACCAGGGTCCTGCGCCGGCTATGAGAAACGTGGGGCAGCAGCATCTTTCACGAATGAGCTTTCGGGACTTCAATGGTAGGGTAGTGATAAGATATTGGAGCAGGCAACAGGGGGACTCACATCATCCTGGATCCAGGTGCACTTCATGGACAGACCCGCTTGGGTGCTGGGATCAGATCCGCCGTCTCCAAGTTCACTTTCGAGTTCAATGATGAGGAAAGGAACTGGCACGTTTTCGACGTTGACGGCATAAATTCCGTCAGGCGTCATGGTATCAGGGTTCTTCACTTTATCAAGAGAACAACCCAAGATTTTCGCCAAGATCGGTAATACGGTTTCATTGCGAGTACTCTCGTCTGCAAAGCGAGGAGTGTAGTTGAATAGCTCTCGGACTTTCAGGACGTCGGATTTTGAAGGTTGGTGGGAAGGATCCCGAAGTCGGCTAAGAAAACGGCGAAAGATGAAATGGTATAGCTCCACGGATGGCGCAATCCGGCAAGGCGCACCATTCCCCTGGCGCCCATCATGGATCGCAGTCACGAACTTGGCTTGCGTTTTTGGATACTCCGTAGACTTTGCGGCCTGAGAGGGAGATTTTCCTGGTGTCTCAAGAACCTGTTTATACCCTGAGGAACGACGCCTTAGTGAGTGGCTCAGGGAGAACAAAGTCAGCTACTCACGTCGGAACGCTGGAAGTTCACTGGGAACATCATCCTTGGGACAAGTCTCAGCGGGTTGAGCGCTGACGACGAGATGAATGAGGTCTTGATTCTCAACGATATCAGAAATATAAAAAGACAGCGATCTACTTGGGGGGATTTGTTTGAGTTCCTTCCCGGTCCAAGTAAATCCGGCTTCGCAGGGATCTTCCACGATCGTACGTTCAGGCTGTGGAGAGAACAGTATGAGACGTCAAATATCAAATCAAGCCAATGAAAGGGGAGATCCACCTTGTAAAACTTCAATTTGCTGGACGTTTTAGCCTCGAAGTCAAACTTCTGAAGAAGTTCTTGGGCGAACAGGGTTCGAAGGTTGCTTATGCTTTTGGTGAATTCGGAGCGTGATAGGTGCACAATTTCTGCTGGACTATTGTCTTGCATGAAGGACCAGTTGACTGAGATAACATCTTGGGGAAAGACCTCGACAGGCTTTCCTGCTGAACGAAGCTGGCGATCTGCCATGGTGGAAGTCAAAGCTGAAAATGGTTGGGCAGTGGCGGCTATATATGTACCACGTGAACCGAGAGAATATTTGATACCCGAACGTTTGGGTAGCGATTACTTAGAGTCACAATGTCTCTTTGTCAAACAGCGATTCGATAGGCGCAAGACTCTCTTTGCATTGTTCTATAAATGAGTGCGTGCAGTACCCATGTCGCCTTGTCATGCCACCGAAGTGCTTTACCTTACTTTCCACAGAAAGGCGACAAAGTTGGCCAGTCTGGCACTGCGACGCCATGCCACACTTGGCTAAACACGATAATTCTTGTGATGAGTCTCTGTTGGTGACTATCCTATGTATGTTAATATGATCAAGGTATGTAGATGGTGTTAGAATGTTTCCCTCGAGTGCTGTATTCGACAAGAACGTTGATGAACTGAAAGCAAAGCTTGCTTTCTTATCCTACACGACACAGAAAGCCATTCATACAGCCGCGACCGTAAGCCTCAACACCGGGCCGGATCCCAACCGGGGGTCCGTGGGATTGGGGCTGACATAAGGGGATCAGCTCCTGATTTGGCTTGAGAAGCGCTGCCGCTGCTGTCGTCCGTTACCGCCAGCGAGCAAGGCTTGCTTGCTCAGCGTCCGTCTCCTGACTCCTTTCTCATACTCTGGTGGTTCTACGCGCGGCAACGACTGGCGAGCTGGTAGACAGAACGCGGACGACGCAGTAGCAGCAGACACACAGTAACACCAAGGAACGAGCCCACCAGGATGGCGGAACGGAATAACGAGAATATGCTGTTTGCAAACTTTAACCAGGACTTTTCGTGCGTCGTCTGTCTGTGCTTGCGACCCTGCCAATTAACGAATGGAATGGCAGATGCATATCCATCGGAACGAAGAAGGGGTACAGCATCACCAACTGCGATCCGTTTGGGAGGGTGTACACCATGAGTACGTTTCTCTCGCTATGCGTGTCAGAGTAGGGCTGAGAACTCGCTTGTGCAGACGACGGAGCTCGCGGAATCGTCGAGATGCTGTTCTGCACGTCGTTGATCGCCCTCGTCGGCGCAGCGGACCATCCTCATTCCAGTCCCAGGAAGCTCCAGATTGTCAATACCAAGGTGCGCCCGCTCCTCCCTCGCATTGCCGTGTGCTGACACCCGCGTCCTCGCAGCGCCAAAGTATGATCTGCGAGCTCCTCTTCCCATCCTCTATCCTTTCCGTAAAGATGAATCGCAAGACCCTCGTCATCGTCCTCGAGACCGAGATCTACATCTACGACATCTCCAATATGCGGCTCCTACACGTTATCGAAACCACCCCGAACCCCGAAGCCACCTGCGCGCTCTCACCTTCCGTCGAGTCCTCCTACCTCGCCTATCCCTCGCCCGTCCCGTCTCCGGCTCTACCCACCGCGAGTGGTGCGAGCGGTGCTGCGGGAGGCTCATCGACGCCGACTCCACCACCCACAGGCAGCGCACACCAAACCGGGGACGTACTCCTCTTCTCTACACGCTCTCTAACCGTCTCCAACGTTATCCAAGCGCACAAATCACCCATCTCGTGTCTCTCGCTCAACTCCACGGGTACTTTGCTCGCTACCTCGTCAGAGAAGGGGACGATCATTAGGGTGTGGAGCGTTCCGGGGGCGGAAAAGTTGTATCAATTCAGGAGGGGCACGAGGGAGTGTAAGATTTATAGCATGAATTTCAATGTCGTGGGCTCTCTTTTGGGGGTTAGCAGTAGCCATGGGACGGTGCATGTGTTCAAGCTGGGGTCGTCGTCGAGTTCTGGGTCGTCGTCGTCGGTGAAAGCCATAACGGGAGGAGCAGCATCAGGAGGGGCGGGGAACGCAAGTCCGAGGAGCCAGGCGGAGAGTTTGGAGAGTTCAACGTTGGAGGGTGGGTATGAGGCGTTTGTGGAGGGGAAGAAGAGGGGTGGAGGTGTTGGGTGAGTTGCTTCTACCTCTGTTTTGGCGCATATACTCATTTACGCCCCTTTAACCAGCGCAAGTCTAACCCGCAAATCCCTCTCCCTAACTAAAACCCTAACCCACTCCATGGGGAGCTACCTACCCAACTCCATCACAGAAATGTGGGAACCCCAAAGGGACTTTGCCTCTTTCTCCTTGCCAACTGGGGGTGGGGGCGTAGGAGGGAAGAGCGGTGGAGGTAGTGGGAATGTGAGGACTGTCGTCGGATTGAGCGGGTGAGTTGTCTTTTCTCCGATCTGTCTCTCTCGGGCGTAACGTGTATTCGCTTACTAACCTTTACTTTAATCGTGACAGGACAATGCCACACATCATGGTCATCTCTTCTGAAGGCTACTTTTACCTATACAGTATCGATCTAGAGAAAGGTGGCGAGTGTTCCTTGCTGAAGCAGTACAGGTGGGTTCCCTTTCCTTTTGACAATAACATCACACTGACAATTGGCCCTTGTACTTGCGTATCGGATAGCTTGTTGGACTCGGTGGACGTTGAACCTTCTTCCGAACCTACGGGTCCTGTGGATAGGAAGTGATCCCCTTACCAGACTGCTTTTTCCTCTTCATCTTCCTTATTGTCGACGGATCATGTGCCGAGTTCAGTCTTTTTATCAGGTTTCTTCTGGATGTATAGTTGCGCGTAGTAGTAGTTCTATTCCGTTAGTCAATGTGGATGCCAGCGTTTGTTCAAGTCTGAAATACTAGTAGTAATACATAACATTGCATATATTGAAATTCAGTTGACAAGTGTCAAACTACGAGGTAAATGGACAGGTTTCTCGTCTCTGCGTCCGTGCAGATTCGTCCCCCGGCTGGTTGGTTGTTGACATCAATTACGAGGACGCGGTACTCGGTCCTTCTGGAGTCAGCGTGAACTTCTGTGTAAATAGATATTAGACATTGACAAAGTTGGGTTTGTGCGGGGGTAGTCGCTCCTTTCTCTTTGAAAGCGAAGCAATCATGCACGTTCATATGAGGAATCCGACTATTAGCCCATGAAGTAACGATATCCTACTCGGGAATGAAAACTAAATGGTGTAGCTATTTATCCCTCAGTTCAAGGACCTCCCTCATTCCCTCAATCGGCACAAGTCCACGTAAAATCCTTATCAACCGCATCCCAAGCGTCTGGATACGTACTACAGCCTGTTATAGGCGTCGGAGCCGGACCCACCACATCTGTTCTGGGTGTGTATTCACTCCGAACCTGCACCGGCAAGTCGGACTTGGTTTTGGATGCTGAAGGGTAATTTGGGAGGACGATCGGCGTGCCCGTCGCAGTGTACGTCGGGAGCTTCTGACTCGTCGTCGTCGTAGGAGGACCTGGAGAAACATCACCGCCACCGCCCGATCCAGCTGGAACACCCACCCCGGAGAGCGTAGGAGGGGGCCAAGGATACCTCTCTTCTCCTTCGAGAGCGGATCCTGATTCGACCCCTGCGGAGCCCGTCATCCAAGGTGAGTACGTTCCGTCCCACGTTTTCGTAATCGGCGGCATCGTTCTATCAGTGAAGATAGATGTAGTCGTGAGTGTAGAGGTCGCTCTAGAAGTTGAAAGAGAGCTTGAAGGATGGGAAGACGGAATGGATACGGCGCCGCATGCGTTAAAAGCTTTCCGTGGGTCGGAGTATATCCACCCGTTTTGAAGGCCTAGCTGGTATGACCAGAGTGGGGAGGCGATTGTGCCCGAGGCGGATGGTGCGATCTAAACACTCAAATAAATCAGATCAAATGAGCCAACGAGGAGGGGATACCGACCCACCTTCCAATTAAAATAAAACCAATCCCTCAACGCATCCATCTGCGCCCCCACGAACTGCATCAACGAAGACTTGATACCCAACCCCCAATTCGCATAGTCATCCCAAAGCGTACAGTCCCCTTTGTACTTGGGCACTTGACCAACCGAGCGGAGGAAGAGCCCACAGTCCAGAAACGCCGCACTGAATTCGGTTGCGAGTGTGATCCCGTGGTCTGCGCGACTGGAAGAGGAATCGACGCATATAAGTATATCTATCATCTTAATACAGAGATGAGAGAGACGATGCGATACCTTTGGTTGAGTAGTGGGCCCCACCGACAGACCTGCTGCGCCGACCCGGACGATACCTTATCCGTATCCTCCTCCTCAAATGCAACATATAGGTGCTTCTCTACGGCCAGCCGTTCAGCTCTAGCCATGAACCCATCTTGCAAGGGAAAATAAGGTGCTATGCCGAATCCGTCGTGGATGACGAGGTAGGGTGATCCTGTGAGGGCGCGGACTGTTTTGTAGGCTTCTACGTAGCTGTATGTCCAGCAGTGTCAACGAAAATATTGGGATTTGAATTTGAACTGAAGACACCTACAAACTCCTCAGTTGATCCATCCCAATGAATGGTGCGAGAGGCTCGTTCAGTATACTCAACATCGGGACGACGTTTCTCCATTGGGGCTGCGAAACGAACTCTGCAAGGGTTTTGATGTAATATAGTGTGCGTTGAGCGTTGGCTAGGCCCATTGCGCCTCGCAGAAAATTTACGGAATCGGTCTTGCCTCCGTAGTTGAACCCTAATAGAACGGCGTACCACAAGAATATCGGATTAGTATCCGAGAAGCAGGAGTCGAACGCTCGCGATTGTATTTCGTGGCAAGTCGCTGAGTCATAGGGGAGAGGGATGGTCAGGGTACGTACCGTTCGCCGAGCCTGGAACAGCTATGAGAGCGAGGTTGACGCGTATCCCGTATTTTCTGCACCACTGTAAAAGTCTGAGGATGTACCTGTCAATTCACGGTTGTTTAGATGCGTCAGGGAGAAAGTCAGAACTCGTCATCCACACTTGGTTGGAAGCACAATACGGTGACGCACTTCCAGCTCGTCTTTTCCAAGAAAGGTTCTCCAGGGAAAGTCTCAATCGCCCAAAATCCTATGGGCAACCGAATCCAGGTCAAACCTGCTCCTGCAATTTCGGCGATATCCTTCTCGGTCTGTGGGATCAAGTTGAGTCGTTGAATTTGGCTAATTGCTCGAGACTAAGTGATATATAAAGCAACTCACAATGAACGTCCTATAATGCTTCTCAATCTGCTCAAGTCCCCCACCCTCCGTCCTATCGTTGGCCATAGCAACACTGAGATCCCATTCATCCAGTGCTGGACTGTATTTTTGGTAGAGCTGAGGAGTGGTGATAGGTTCTAGAACGAACAGACCGGCAAGGTTAACTCTGATATCATCGAGTTCAAGTCATTAGCATTAATCGTTCGATTTAAATTGAATGAGCATCAGGAAAAAGTGTAACCTCAATCAGGGTGAGAGATAAAGTCCGAACACATACCCATTGATCCGTTGCGTTGAAAAGTCCCATGTTGTGTCCAGGGGAGGAGTCCACGAATTCGGTTGCGCGCTGCTGTTCCAAGGATTATAGGGATCGTAGACCCCTATATATGATCGATACAGCAGCGGCGAAGAGAAAAGGAAATCTGTCAGCAGGCGTTGCGACTACAACAACGCACAATCAACAATAAACTTACAGAAACCGCCAAACGGATTCGAATACACAAACTCCGTCCCATCTTCCGTAACGACTCTCGAGCCATTCCCACCTCTTGTCTCTGCTATGGTAAAACGAGAGGAACGGTTGGGCTTCACAACCTTGAAGTATACGGGAAGGAAGACAGTGAGAAAGACCACCACAATCGAGAGCGCAACGAATATAACGATGAGGAACGCCCGTCGCCGGGGCCACAACTGTCTCTGATTCTTCTCGTGTCGATTCACCGGCTCGGAGGTCTGCAGGTTGTGAGCTTCGATTTGGGCAGTGTTGGTATGACGCTGTGCTTTAGTACAGGACGACCAGCTTGAGCCTTCCTACTCTGAAGATAGAGAGAACGAAAACTTACAGAAGCCAGGAGCCTGGTACGGCGGTGGAGGGAGGTCAACTTCCTGCCTTGTCTCCTGGTTCGCCGCGACATTGGTGAAGTTCTCCAAGGGGTCCGACCCGGCATGTTGTAGCGCCCCCATTTCCACCTCCTCGGGCTGTACAAGTGAGGTTGAATTTGAAGGACTTTCCAGGGGTGGCTTTACATCGTGCACGATGATCATTCTCCGACATGGATTTGAAGTGCGGTCTTGGAATTCGCGTCGACACCAAGGGGCTACTTAAAGCAGGCAGCAGACTGAGGTGGGTAAGTACGAGATGAGTGAAAGGAGCAAATTATGAGAGACTATGGACCAGCTTTCGGCGCTTTCAGACCCAGACCATCATCAGTTTCGTTTCAGCTTGATGATGGGTACATGGTCCGTACGTATGCTTTAGCTCCAAGTATACTGTGTGTGGGAAATGAAGGCAACGAGATTTGGGGCGTTGTCTCGCACATCTGCGAAATAGGCAATGGGCGGCGCGTTACGCGCTGGGGCCCTGCAAGGCCAAATTTCTGGCCCTGTTTTTGACCATTTTAAGTAATAACCTCAGTGTTATGCGTGACAAAGGCCGCCTTATGATATTTTACACTCTCTCTGTCCTATTTATATCTTGGTTGCATACACGTGGAATACACATATATACTGAGGGTCATCAGACTCATTTAACTCTCTGGCGGTGTTATGTTCCAGGATGTCTACCACATACTCTGGGAGCCCATTTCCCAGGAGAAGGGGTCTCGTCGACCGTAAAAATACCTATGAAACAATTGAATCAACGCTTGTAACAGTTGCCAAAAATAAAGGTAGAAACTCACCATAATATCGGCTCGAACGGCCGCATTAATGAACTCATCAAATACTGGCTCTGGGCCCGGCACAACAGGCAGCCACACCTTCCTACTCACAATGTTCTCGAAAGCTCCCGTCTCCCTAACCCACCCCTCAGTATTCTCCGCAATCGTAACATCACACCCTCTATTTTTCACGGCGTCCCCGACATGTGTTAGAAAGAGAGGCCACCAGGGCGGTTGGATACGTGTTAGGTCTATGGGGCCGACAGGCTGGAAGTTGGCGTCGTATCCTAAGTAGTCGCTTTGGAAGAACTCGACTAGTCCGCCAGGTCGTAGGACTCGGCTAATCTCGTGTACCATTTCACGGTAGTCATGGATCTGGATGGGATAGTGGAAGTGCAGGAATTGGCACCAGCGGTCAGTCATGGGTAATTTGAGAGTCGAGCTGAGGGTAGAAAGCAGCAGTAGTAACTGAAGAAGGGTGAATACGTACCCCCATTGCGAGGAGACGGACATGGACGACGTCGAATGAGTCGTAGAAGTGGGATAAGCCGTAGTTGATATCGTCTATTTCAGATCTGTGGTCGAGGAAGTGAGCGAACGTCCACATCGTAGGTTACAGCCTGATTTACTTGCCTCACATTCGGGGGCATGTTCTCGCGACTACAGCCAAATGACGCGTACGTATTCTTCGTTAGCTACTAACACGGGGTTGGTAGAGAGAAAAGACGCACTCCGACAGAGGTGCCAAGTCCACTGCGACGCAGTCACTCAAGGGAAAGTCCGTGGCAACATCCTTGATCCTGAAAACGTATGAGTTCGTCACAAATGAAGCAGCAGCTTGGGTTAGCACACATACCAGCACCCGCTCCCTGCCCCCAAATCAAGTACCCTCTTCTCCCCCTGCGTCGTGCTACCCTGCAATATCGGGCCCATCGGAGGTGGATACTTGCCTCCCATCACACCAATGAACATTTGATGCTGCTTTCCTACCAAAGGTGCGAATAATTCATCAGCGTTGACCTGAAAGGCGTAGAAGCCAGCACTCACTCAACCTCTCCCTCTCTTCTTCGTCCAACGGTAATCTATAAACCGCCGAATAATTCGATACTGTACGCCCAAATTCCTCCTTCACCAATTCTCTTGCAATATCCTCGTTCACATCTACCGTACTAATCTCGTCGGTGTCCATACTCGATCCTTGGGATTCAGATGGAACCTCAGACGGGTTGTGGGTGTATGACGTAGCTGAGGAGCCTGTGACCGTTCCAGAGGCGCTAAATCGCGGGAAGGACACAGCAGATTCTCGTTCGCTACCTGAAGGAGGGTCTGAGAAGGATCCGTCTTCAGTTTCTGAGCCGTATTCTGCTTCGTAATCTGATTGTTCGTCGGTCTCCTCCTCGTCCCCACCCTCATCTTCGTCTTCGAATTCTGAGGATCCGTTGCCATCCTGGTCTTGCTCCACCTCTTCCTGATCCTCTGTGTCGTACTCTTCATAGGATTCTGGTTCTGGAGAATCTCTGTACCATTCGTCTTCAGAATCCGAGTCCGAGAAGTACCATGGGTCGTAAGACATGGTACATAGCGGATGGCCTCAGGGGCAGAGAGCTGAGGCGAAAGCAATAACAAAGAAAATGTCAAAAAGCAGCAAAGGAAGAAGAATGGGAAAGGGGAGAAGAAAAGGAAGAAAGAAAATAAGGTTCAGCAAGCCTCCAGGCACCCTCATTCAAATAAATTGGATACGGCATGACAGTGATGTCTTGACAGGAACGCCGCGAACCCTACTTCGGTCCGGATTCTAGGGTGATCCGCCATCCGCCGATGGATAATGCACCAAGTCTAGCCCGATTGAGCTCTCAGCTGAAGATAATCATGCTTGTAGATGGACGAAGAAAGTACATGCCATACTGTATACAACGCAGCAAAGATTGAACATTCATACTCATATCCCATCAAATGCAAATCCGAAGCCCACTCCCGGCTCCCAACGTACAAGGATACGAATTTGTGAACAGTCGGTTAGGCGTGCCTTGCGCTAATCAATAAGGGTGATATTCGTTGCAGTCGGGTCCCATGAGTGAATGATAAGCAGTCGCGATGTAAGTAAATTCTTGACTTACGCATTCCAGAAATATAACCGATCAAACTATCTTCTATGACCTTGGCAGTCATTGCAGCTGGAGACAGGTTGCCAACGTAAGCTATAAAGTACGCGACGGTACCAGCGACGTATGCCGTGGACTGCGTCGTTCAGTCGCGTTCAACACATGAGTGCCCAATCGCACAATTACGAAAGGGACAAACATACAGCTGAGGTTCCCGAGATCGTACTCGTCGCCTAGTTCTCCAGATCAACATTCTTCCATGATTTTGATTGCACGGTGACAACTTACCGAGTTGTTCGTGTTCCAAGCACTGATGATATTCTGTCCGGGCGCATGGGTCGTCACATTTCCATAGTTTGATGTTCCCACTCTTGCATCGGCGATCGTAGTCGAACCAACGGAGATAACAGATGGTACACGAGCGGGAGATATATTCGATATACTGGTATTCTGATTACCAGCTGCGACCTAGCAGGAGGTTCAATCAATATGAAAACGGATGTTCGCCGACCCCGAAATTTGTACTTACCACGACGTGAATCCCATTGTTTGTTAACTAATAGCCAAGAAAAAATGAGATTCTATCTCGTTCCGACTAGAGAAAAACACTTACAGTGACTACCGCGTTATCTAACGCCGTAGAGGCTCCTCCGGCAAGAGGTAATGCCACGACTGACGGTCTGCCGGAGGCCCTGTGCTGCTGATGGACCCAGTTGAGTCCCGAGACGCTTTCGGCCATTTGAGCTGTGATTCTGCGGTCAAGAGAACACATTCAAACTCACATGTCGTTCAGAGTTCCCGACCCCGTATCATTCAACACTCTGACTGCGATGATAGATGCTGCCTGCAAGGACCTATAGTGAGAAGCTGACGAAAACAAGCTGAATTGAGCCGTGCATGCCTTTGCGACACCAAATTGGGATCCAGCAGCAATGGCTCTGCGGTCGACGTGAGCATAGTCAAATTATGATCTCCAGCATCGGGAAGTTATACTCACGCCATACTTGTACCATGCCCATGACCATCGGTAGACCTTGATTGGGCATTTTAAAGGCCTCAGACTCGCTCCAAATGAGACTATTAGAGGACAAAGCGTACGGGTATCCCCCAAACGTGGCTCCCCAGCGAGCGCGGCCACCAAACTGGCTCTATTGAACGGTCAGCGAGAAGTTACACGTATCCGATGGGCGACTAACGTGAGTCGTGCGAATACCAGTATCTTCGATTCCATTCAATGTTCAATGTCAGTGACCTCAGGGACACATGAAAGGGACTGCAGGGCAAACCTAAGAGATAGATATCGACCCCACGCCCGGCCGAGTCATCATAGGTGTATGAATAGTTGGTCCAGCTTCAACGAGAGTGGTGTTTCAGTGTTTGGGAGCAATATATATCGACGGGCTCACATACCTTGTAGTCTGTTGCTGGAGTCTCTCCGGAGAACTCAGCCTCGATAAACCCCAGGTTGCGTTGTGCTGAGTCACGAGATCAGTCGCCTGGTAGATACCGTCTTCTTCGATCGACAAGACCTCTGGTGAGCTCCGTAGGATTGACAGGGTCGCTTCGTCAAAANCGACCTAGTGGTCCGAGGATGAGGCATCGTCAAAGGATGATTAATGCTTGAAAGATCAACAGGCTTACCGGAAAATCCGTTAATGGAATCCCATTCGGTCGTTACTCGTTGAAGGTTATCCTTGTTGAATTTCGCGAAGAAAGACGAGCGAGGGACGTCATCTTTGAGCGTAATGACTACCCTCCCAGCGTTAGCAGAGCCAAGCGTATTTGGACTGCCGCCACAGAATTGAAGGAGAGCTGCTACGGTGACGAGAGGCGCAATGCAGGTTCTCATCGGTGAAAAGGCGAAGCGGGGGAAAAAAANCAACCTTTGGCCGATCTTTCAAGGAATATAAAATTCCCTCTTTTATATGTAGTCCAGACCCGACGCTTGTCACTTACCCTACAAAGTGATATTGAAGCCCTTGGCAAGTAGAAGTTGTCGTTCAGCGAGCGCTTATCTAGAGACCGCGCGATGTGCTCGGATCTCCCACTCTCGTTGGCATTGACCTTCAGCTTGTGGAGATTCCTATCGGATATCCTGCGGAGAGAGAAGCACTAGGAAAAACGATACTTCACTGCCGTATGTCCCTGAGGCACTATTGTGTATGCCATTAATTTCCCAAGTGTACCTATCGTGACTTCTCGAAGTCATCCCGCGCTGAGCTCGGATCTCCAAGGCGGCGTAGATGTCCAACTTCTGGCGAATGAAGGACTTCTTCCCCGTCTTCTCGTGTTCCTTGTATGTTATCAGTGACCTGCTCACCCCTTAACGACCGCAGCGTTCACGCGAGAAGGGGTTCGATTCTCAAACCACAAGGAAGAAAGAATCTCTTGGTTTGGTCAGATGACTCTCAAAGTTTTCTCCGAATCTCACCTCGTTCGAGAAGCAACATCCTGAATTGAGTAAAGTTTGAAGATGACTTCTTGACATTACTTGAAGTATTTGAATGCGGAGTGAGCCGTCGGAAGGATAGCCATATCAAAGAGAGCGGCAACCGTCACGAACAGTCAACCACCTCTGACGTCATCGCAAACTTGGAGGGCAGTAATGTTACAGACAGAGTCGAAGAGATCGCCTTAGATTTGAACATTTCCCCTCATTCAACCTCCACATTAATGTCCTCTCATTCTCATCTGTTCGCCACACAAACCCATGGGGTGCCAAGGTAACCTCCGACCAGCAAGTCCCAAGTTATAAACACAGGAGCAGCTCTGCTCCAGAGTTTCGAGCCAGTCTTAAACATTTTGCATTATTGAACACTTTTCATTGCTATGCGGACTAACCTGGCCGCTTTGTTGAAGAGTGTCACTACTGCTCTCATTCGAACGAAGGTCTGCGATCGTTGAACAACGAAAAGTACCGTCCATCCCATTCAACTCCTCCATAGATGTCCGTCAGGGCGTCCTCTACGACTCAACCGAGAAGAACACTAGGGTCATTGGAGGTCGATAGCTCCACAAAACTTCTCCAAACGACGGAATTTACTGTTTCTCCTGCCCATCCCTTCGAAATCTTTGGTGGATTCCATGATCACCCCCAAACCCTACAACAATTTTGACTCTGAAGGACGCAATTTGTAGCATAGCCACGCCCTTGAAGTGAAATCGACGCTCATCATGCTTTTCCCAATCTCCAGGTACCCCCGAGCCAAACGTTGTTCGAGAGCAAGCCGAATCCGCCGAAATGGCCGAAGCCACCACGCTCTGCGGCAAGACATTTCACCTTTTGATCCACGTTGCCACACCCGGCACTGGTGTGTTCGTAGATGAACCTGTAGCGCTTGAATAAGCCCCAGAGAGCCGGTGTCGCTTGTCTCAAGTGATGGACACAATCAGATAGGAGATAGAGATACTCCTGTGCGCGTCGCCATTCACTGACGTGATCCTGCTGAATATTTTGCACGACAGCTCTTGCTCGAGAAGCCACCACAGATGCAAGACTTTTTTTGTACGCTTCGATCGAGGTTGAGGAGACGTTAGGAGAAGGCTTTCTGTCCCGCTTCTGAGAAGATACAACCCGCAAACATGGCGTAAAGGGCATCGTCATATTGCTCTTCAAAATGGCCTTAACTCGTGGATCTGCCTGCCGAAAAAGGTGGAAGGACCAATCGATAGTGACTTGAGAGTAAAGTAGATCATCGACGCATTTCAACTACTGTACAAACTATCCTTTTTGTGCTCAAGAAATGAATATAGGTACACCATTTTGTCCAGCGGAAAGGTTGTAATAGTATCCAAAGATCATCACGAATGGTGAATGCAAATTCTCATTTACAGACCTGTATGAAATCAACGTTGAGTGCGTTCCAGGCGTCCGGATAGCCACATCCTGCTACTTGGGTTGGGCCAGGCACATTGTCTATTCGTAATTCACGACTGGGAGCGATCACGTTTCCCGTCGTATCGGTGAACGTTGGAGCCGGGAGAGCAATTGGACTTCCCGTCGCAGTATAAGTTGGTAAAACTGCTGTTGGTGTGGCTGCTCCTGTGTTCGATATTGACGCAGGGGGCCAACGGTATGCGGCATTGTCGGTAGCGACGAGAGCTTCTCCACCTCCAATCATCCAGGGGGAGTATGTGCTATTCCAGGTTGGATTGTGGGATCCCGCGATGCCCCTGCACGATCCAAGTGCATTTCGAGGGTCATCGGGCAGCCAACCTTCCTGAAGTCCAAGCTGGTATGACCAGAGCGGCGCTTCAACTTGTCCCTTTGCTGACTGTCCAATCTGGACGAAGGATTCCAAAGCAGCGAAAGTTAGACTGAAGGTAAACGCAGTGAGGAATATCGAGTAGTACAAACCTTCCACGTATAGAAGAAATAATCTCCCAATGCATCCATTTGAGCTGACACAAGTCGCTTAACTTCATCTTTCCGGCCCAAACTCCAATTTTTGGAGTTCTCCCAGAAGGTACAGTCACCTTCCCATCTTGCCCTGCCGCCGACTCCGTTCACAAAAAGCCCGCAATCCGAAATCGCCGGACAGAATTTTGCGGCAACTGTAACTCCACTACTTGAGCGACTGAAAATGAAGCAGCGCAATCTCAACCACACTGATACCAAACGTAGAAGGGTAGAAAGGACACTCACCTTTCGTCCATAGATGTGGAAAGAGCACAAACCACCTCTGTAGTCACTTCTACAGGTGTTATTGAGATGTGTTTCTCGATTGCAACCCTATCCGCCCCATTCATGAACCCGTTAAAGACAGGAAAATCTTGAGATCCACTATCAATCACAACAAAAGGGCCCATCCCTTTGCCAAATCCCGTAATGCCACGGATTGTTCTGTATGCTTCGACGTAGCTAAAGGGAGAAAATTCAACCGTTTGCCGTCAATTCATCCTCAAGTCAAAACACTGACAAGCTACGCAATTGGTCTATGCCAATCAACTCCGATCGAGGTTGGTTCAAGATGCTGAACATTGGAACGACGTTTACCCATTCGGGCTGGGATATGAATTCGGTCAGCACTCGAATATAATACATTGTCCTTTGAGCATTTGCCATGCCCATGACCCCATTGAGGAAGTTGACAGACTCGGTCTTCCCTCCATGATTGAACCCTACAGAAAGACGAGTTCAAGACCTTTCATTTGTTATATTATGAGCTCAGGACAGTCAAACTCACCATTTTGTGAACCAGGCACCGCGTTCAAGACAAGATTGACGCGCAAGCCGTACTTTCTGCACCATTGAAAGATGCGGACAATGTAGCTACATGTTCAAAGACGTTAGCAGCCCGAAACCGTGGAGGTAACTCAAATGACCCACTTCCAACTTGCTTTCTGAAGGAATGGCTCTCCGGGGAATGTCTCAATCGCCCAGAACCCGATAGGTAATCGGACCCATGTCAGTCCAGCTCCCGCAATCTCAGCAATATCTTTCTCTGTCTAAGAAGGATCACGTCAGAAACGCGAGGAGTCAGATCCGACAAGACTTACAATGAAGGTTTTATAGTGTTCTTCGATTTGGTCAAGACCACCATTTGCTAAATCGGTGCTCACAGCAACGCTGAGGCTCCATTCATCAATTGCCTGGGGATAACGTCGGAAAAGGGACGGAGAAATGAATGGTTCCAGAACAAATAAGCCTGCCAGATTGACCCTGAGAGAGAGGGGAGGGGGTTAGTAGCAAACATTGATATTGGGAAGGGGAGGTACATACCCGTGAATTCGGTTGCTTGTAAAGTTCCAAGACGTGTTAAGCGGCGGAGTCCAGGAGTTTGCTTGTGCATCATCATTGTACGGGCTATCAGGATTGTGGACCCCTTATGAAGTGTCGCATATCAGCATCAGTAAACCAAGCAGCATGTATGACAGCGTACAGTAACCACCGAAGGGGTTCAAGTAAGTAAACTCCGAACCGTCCTCTGCTATAACCCTTGAGCCGTTACCCCCCCNATGTTGATGTTTCCACCGGTGACTGGAGCCTGTCCCGGTGCTGTGACTCTCTCCTGACCAATAGGAGGCAGACAGGCAATACAATTGAAAGTGCGACAACGATAAAAGCAATGGGCCCAAAGATACGATAGCTTCGATTGGAACGTCCGAGCCGATGTTTCTTCTTGTTCGATATAATGAAACCGGGGTTCTCGTTCTCGGGAGGTGACAAAACAATTGATATTGTTGTCTGACGCTTCCCGACTCGGAGATGATGACACCTTCCTGGGGCGGTTCGTTCTGGGACGAAGTAAGACTCTCATTAGAAGAGTCTCCATCTTCGTGCCTGTTCGGGCTAGTCGATGTGGCTTGTAGCCGTATAGAATTTTAGACACTGCAGACAGAAACGACATTCTGAAAGACCCTCACGCACCCGAACTTTCTGCAACCTGGTAGGGTGGTGGAAGATCGCGGTCTATGACCATGGTGGGTGATTCGGAGGACACATGATGGACCTCTGTGGGTCCGTTTTCGGAGCTCTGTGTACGCATTCCCTGCTTCAGAATAATGGCGTAGAGTTGGGGTATGAGGGCACTAGAGTGAGTAGGGGATGTTAAGGATGGAAAGGGGAAAGTAAACAGTAAATGAGTTCTGCAGCGCCTTCCTCGCGAGCTACATGGTTGCATTTGACGAAGCCATCAATTATCATGGAAGTTCAATGATGCAGAACCCGAGCTGTCAAACATCCTGGCGCTTAAATGCCTTCTAAAAAGCTTGATTCTCTCAGGACTCATGTTCTAAGAGAGGGACATACACCACATCTTCCAAAAATTAGGATATCCGCATTCCTACCCTTAGAATAAACCTCTGCAAAGGCGCTCTGCTGGGTCAGCCACGTAACCAACCCAGAAACCCCTTCCCCCAGAATCCAGCGCTCAGCAGCCTTCATCCCTACTGCAATATAGATAGCTGCGTTTCGTCGATCGATGTCATCATCCCTACTAATATGGATAGCTGCTTTCGTCGATCGATCTTATCAATGCCGATGAATACATGCGTCCGGCAAGGACAGGAATAATGGGACCCACATCGTTGGCTGGTCACTCTCAAACTCTATGGCTATAGACAGAAATTTTTCTCTGGATTTTTTTNATTGCGACGAACATGCAATCCTGCAATGTTTTCCTATGGTGGGCAGTTGCACGATGCCGGATAGCCGAAGGTGCAATTTGATTGTAGCGGCGCCGCTGCGGCGCTAGTTATGGCAACAAGAGTATCACAAAATTTGACACAGATGTGAGTCTGTGGCCAAGCTTACGTCACAAGATTTGAACATGATACAACTCCAATTTGTGGTTGAAGTACTGCCCTGAACTGATATACCTATGAACTTGCATGAATTTGAGCTGCAGAGGTGGTATGGGTCGGTATTTGGAGAGTTGAAGGATCGTGTTTGTCTGTTGCAGCCAGTCAATGCCATTCGTGCGCTCCCCTCCGGACAGAAGCTCACCTTCTTGTGCTAGCGACCTTTGATGTAATGGAGGTAATTGCGCTGCTGTGCGATCCGCCTCCTGGACAAAGCTACGTTCTGCGGAAGTCAAAAGCCCATCAGCTGGATGCATAATCGATCAATATGACAGACACTACTACTCTGAGCTGGTGCTGTGTCTGCAACAGCATCTTCACCAGAAGGGAGTGGAGGCTGGTGCACAGTCGACCGGGTCTGTGAGCTGCTCGCCGGTCCTGATCTGAGCCGAGCCCTCATTATGGTTGGCGGGAACTGCCAGGCAGGGATTTCTCGCGCGCGCGACTCACTCTGCCTTGCCCATCTTTGATTGATTGACCAAGCCCGGTGAAGGGTAGGGGTCAAAGCTACAATACATGTGATAAGTATTAATCTATGTAAGCTTTGCTGGGATATGGACGAGCATGGCTCCAAAGATGTCCCAAACTCGACAAATGTCAGATATATCGGGCCTGCCCACAGCCTCATAGGCATCTTCGGCGAATTCTGAAAACATATCGTCAACAAACCGCATTGAGTCTTCTCGGGAAGTTGGAATTTGCTGCCTGAGAACATCAATAACCATCTCATCGATCTCGACGTAGCACTTCTCGTAGTGGGCAGGATCAGGGGCAGTGAACGCATGCCGAGGAGTTGGTCCTGACATATTTGGCTTATCGCGCTGGGTCTGGATCTTGTGGTTATTCCAATATGAGGCGAATTTATCGAGCTGAATTTGGAGTGCTTTGGGCCAGATCCAGCTGAAAAGCTGAATAAGAGATTAGTGGCTCCGGAATCGGTGTTGAACAATCCCTGACATACGGATGGATAGGGTTGTTGGGGCTGGAAAGACCGGTTTCATAGCCAGAGATGATGACCTCCTTGATATTGAGACCAGATGTGTTTGTAAACCAATGCCACAGGCCTTCAATAGGGGTTTTGTGAACGCCTTTGAGCTGTATAACAGTTTGTCTCTGGGTAAAATCAAGCTCAGGAGTGTATACCTCGCTTTGGAGGCAAATTGAATACACGGGCTCCAAAGAAAACCAGAGAGCACGACTCACCGTAGGCCAGTTTGGTGAGCAAAGAGAAATGGAATTTCACTCACTTTGTCGGTAACCATAGTAAGCGGAAAATCTGATGGACATTGAAGGAGATTTAAGTACATATGTCAATGGAAAATTTGATTCGTGTTGGACGACGTACGGTTGTGTTTTTGGACCATGTCCAAAAAAACATGTCCAATGGTATCAGCCAATCGGTTGTTTAGGACTAATGCACGAGTAAAGATTCGCTTCAGTTGCTGCCGGTGACTCGTTGAGCATCAGCAGAGATTAGAGTCACCAGATTCAGCTCACCTTTTGTTTCAGCTGTTCTTGACACAAGAAACAGCTCTAGAACCTGGCAATGCTGATAGAAAACAAGGATAGAACAAGAATTTAGGTTCTTAGCGGGTATCATAACAGCACATTTTCCTGCCCAGTACGAGAAGTGCTACGTCGAGATCGATGAGGTGGTTATTGATGTTCTCAGGCAGCAAATTCCAACTTCCCGAGAAGACTCAATGCGGTTTGTTGACGATATGTTTTCAGAATTCACCGAAGATGATGAGGCTGCGGGCAGGCCCGATTTATCTGACATTCGTCGAGTTTGGGACATCTTTGGAGCCTGCTCGTCCATATCCCAGCAAAACTTACATAAATTCATACTTAGCACATGTATCGTAGCTTTGACCATCCACCCCTTCACCGGGCTTGGTCAATCAATCAAAGATGGGCAAGGCGGAGTGAGTCGGCGCGCGCAAGAAATTCCTGCCTGGCAGTTCCCGCCAACCTCACATCATGCGACTGAAGAAGCTTTGGTGCTCTTTGGAAGTTTGTGGACCTTCAGCCATCGTCGATGGTGAGGGAAGGAGACAAGAAGGCCAGGACGGTAGGTAGACAGCGACGCTACAAGAAGGGTGCAAGGTGACGGGTGTTTACCCACAGCCTCGCCGCGGATTAATTTGAGCTCTCAACTTAGAACAACAACGGAGACCAGCAATGTATCTAATTCAAGAGCTTGGAGACCGCCCCATTCCTGAGTGGGACACCGTGACTCCATGCGGGATCTGTATACTGTCCCGGCAAAGACCATAACAGTCTAAGATATTATGGAAAATAATGATAATGATGGTACAAGTGATGCTTGCAGCGACACATATCTGAGATCGATGTGAGGCACCAGTACTACTATCCTCCCGAGCACAGACCTGCGTGAATTCTTTATTCACTGCATACCAAGCGTCCGGGGTCGGAGCAGCAGTTCCCGCTATCGAAGAGCTATGGGAGGAATCGACTGACCTCGATTTTGAGCCGGTGAATACAGGTTTAGGGAGGATGATTGGCGTCCCAGTCGCAGTAAATGTCGGCAAAGGGCTATTACCGCTTATAACTCCAGATACCATACCTGGGGGCCAAGGGTACTTTGCTAGTTCGCTGGTGAAGAGAGGGCTCGTAGCGATGGTGACGGGAGCGGTCATCTAAGACAAGTAAGAGCCATCGTAGGAGTGGACATAGAGGTAGATGCTGAGCGGAAATAGGAAGGGGAGATGGGGATAGTGGCGCATAGGTTTAGAACTCTACATGCGTCAGGTGGAATCCACCCGTTTTGGAGGCCCTTCTGGCCAACGTCCACTTCGCTCCCATACGTCAGGTAATTAGGGATTAGCCAAACGTAGTAGAGTTTGATGCCATCCGGGACTGACAGTGATCCTACGAATGACTCAAAAGGACGTGAAACGCGCTCCTGGCTTGTGATGGTTCAGACTTGTAGTGTTCATTGAACAGCTTCTTTGATCTGGGGGAGATCCAGCCACTTGCTCATCTCAACAGGTTCGCTTCTTGCTTCCTCCCCTGACCAGGCCCCCTCTGTCTCCCCACACATGTCTCTCAATTTCAAGACGCCCAAGTTCCTGTCTCGCCCTTCCAAGGATCGCAGTAGTAACTCTACCAACGAACGCTCCCAAATCCGGTCAAGTCAATCGATCCTCGGCGGCGCACCTTTTCAGATCGGGGATCTCTGAGTGCTGAATGCACCCAATGCTACCCAAGTTGATGTTGTCAACTTTGGTAGAAGGCCGTTGCAGTGCACGGCAGTACGAGCCTTTACGAGGGTTTCAGGTGCTTACTCTTTGGGGCAGTCGAGGCACTCGCGCTCGTGCGGCTTCCCTCCTCTATGGCATTTAATTTCTGGGAACTTTGCGCGTTTACATCGTAATACACGACCTGGACTATCAAAAAAGATAAAGTTGCAGTGAAACCCGAAGAAGTATCCGTGCGGCTGCTGAGAGCACCTACCTTGTTTCTTGGGGCGAGAGGTGGTTAACAGGGGTTTAGGTTGCTGGGGACTGAATAAATAGGGAGAGGATCACGTCTCGGTCTCGCTGGATCGAAGTTTAAAGATCGGAACTTTCTTGTTTTCAATTCTTGAGATTGTCACTGTACCATGGAATACTTGACTTTCATTGTAATGTCACTTTTATAGGCGACTAGTAAACGAGTGTGTTCAACCACACCCAAGTAGCTGAAGGGCGTATTGTCTAATTAAACAAATTGAGCTGTAGTCTATACATTGAGATTGTTTGAATGCTCCATATGATCTTGTCCCATACTGAAGACACCTCATAAATTATCGTCTCCTAGATCTCTCTCTCTTCACCCCAACGCCGGACATCATCTACTCAACATGGAGCTTATCCACGATCCTCGACAAGGGCTCGTTCCCGCCCAATGACTGAATCTCCCCACGCATCTTGAGCTCAACGTCCTTCAATACCGCACGAGCGTAGTCCAGCGAACCGGTTTTGTACCGCATATGATCGATCATCGCTTTCTTGAGCTCGACGTCTTCGGTGTGCTTTCCGAGATTCTCTGTTAGGAGGTTAGGAGGTTGTCAGTAATGATCGTGGGAGTGGGCAGAGCGAGGGAGAACGTACCGATGAGGAAGTTGTTCGAGGGGTCGGTAGCGATGCTGTGTACGACTGGGAAGGAGAACTTTCCTTCTGTCAGATCTTCTGCGAAACCTTTCTGGGCAGCGTACTATGGAGCAGAGTAGGCACTCGTTAGAGCCCAACCCCGAGGAGTCGTGAGCGGTAGGTATGCTTACGTCTGTGCTATCGAGGTTCATCACGTCATCTCGTACTTGGAAGAACACGGAGAAGAGGTCTACGACGGAGGTACAGTCCCTAAGGCACTGTCAGCTAATTATCCCACGGAGATGAAAAAGACCAGAANGTGGACGCACTTGTTAACATCTGCTGAGCATGCGGCCATGAGTCGGACACCCAAGCGGAAGAGTCCTCCAGTCTCTGCGAAAATCGGTAGCTATCAGAAGCCTGTATTTCATACAATGTGAGGAAGACTGACTCTGTTTAATCATGCAGAAGTACTCGTCCTCGGTGGGAACAGTCAACGTCTCTCGCCAGTAAATTTCCAGACCCTGACCACGGTGAAGCTCCAGGATCTCTTCGAGGAAGATGTCGAGGAGTGTTTGATGTGTCGATTGGGAGATACCAGTGATGGTGTAGAGCTTGTTCATAGCGACGAACATGGCGTAGGCGGCGGTGTTGATCGTTCGAGGAAGGCCGAAAACGCGGTGTGCGACTAGACAGGAGTTCCTCGAAGTCAACAAACTGGAGGAGGATACCGAGGACAAGGGGAGGATGAAGCGTACCTGGCTGACCTCTCCGCAGCTCGGTGAAGTCCTCAATATCATCGAACCTGAACATAACAAGGTCAGTCTTCTGACTCGAGAAATAGAACGCCAGGGGCGAGTTTCACGTACAGCAAACTGGCATTATGAAGCATGGCGACGCATTCCGAGATAATGTTGAAGGTGTCGTCTGGGAGGCCATACCACACATTGAACGCCCTCAGAAGTTGCGTTCGCAAGTCCTTTCCAGGGATTCCAATGATGTAGTCGTAGGCCTGGAGGAGAGCCTAGCAGGTACCACGACCGCGAGTAAATAGGTTGCAGCAAATGATGAGAGGAGAATTATACTCACGGCCTCGTTTTTGCTGGTCCAAGGGGGAAGACCGACGTACGAGCTCACGGGTCGGTTGATGGTTCCTTCAATTGCCATTGTACGAACAGAGACGGGTCTGGAAGTAGGATGATGAGGAGGAATTGGTGTACTTTGGCTGTAATGGGCCACATTCAGTCAACTCAACACCTATTTAGTACTGGACTCAATGTGGATATAGACCCACTGAATATCGTCGGTACATTGGAGAAAGCGGTGCAACTCCGGAGGGCGACGTATTACCCTACATTGCCTGAGCCACTCCGGACGGACGCTTTGCTGAGTATTGGGCGCTCCACGACTTGCTTTGGGCAGGATTGCAGCCGAGAAGGCCAGGGAGACGGGTGAAACGGGTCCACGACCAAGTCCGAGGTGCCGAATGAGAAGGCCCGTGATGGAAAGGATGCTCTACGGCCGTAGGTATATGTATATCGGTCTCGGCTACCACGATTTTGGTCTGCGTCGATTCGACTGCGTTCGATTACAGTCCAGCTTGAGATCGACGAGAGAGAGGTAGAAGCTGGAAGCAAGAACGAACGCCCCAAACGGTGCCGAGATGATGCTTATGTCACGGCGTCCTATGTTTGGTGTGAACTCAGTCATTCCCTCCGTCACGCCTTTCGCTTTCACTCACCCAGCACCGAGTCGTGGCCGCTATGCCTATTCTGTATTCAAAACGGCCATCTCGTATAAATGGCTTATCATGTGGGCCATGTAGCGGGGAAAAGTCTTACGCCCAACCAATCCACCTGTCTCCCTACCACCATCTTTCCGACGACACTAGCCTACAATCGCCTTCGGAATGCTCCAGCTGGGTCTGCAATGTCTTGCAGCCTTCGTCGTCACTAGATATGTCTATCGAAGGCTCACGCGGATATCCCTGAGCGACCTTCAAGGTCCTCCATCAAGTTCATGGTTCGCAGGTGCGGATCCAACGTTCGATTGACGCTTACCGTCATTTCTGACCCTCTGAGGATTCCAGGCAATATCATCGACCTCTTCGCTGATACTACCGCACGGCTCGGGGCACGATGGCAGGCGGAATACGGAACAGTCATCAAGCTCCATCCTCAGATTGGCACGAGCGACGCTATCCTCGTTACTGACCCCGCGGCGCTGCGTTACATCTTCCAGGGCGACACCGCTGAGAGGTTCATTCGGGCTCCAGAGTGGTATGCTATGGCTGATCTTCTTGCTGGGGAGTGTATAGGGTCGGTGGAAGGAGATGTTCACAAGAGGCATAGAAAAGTACGTCCTTGAGGTTCAATGTTGTTCCTATTCTCTGACGTTCGCCGGAATCCAGGGTATTCGACCAGCATTCGGTGTCCCAGAAACCAGGGCCCTACTCCCGGTATTCAATGCTATCGCTGTCAAGCTTTGCGAAAAATGGGAGAACGTCCTCGCTCTCGAAACCGGAGACAGCACCGTGTTGAACATCTCGGACTGGATTTCCAAGGCGTCCCTGGATACCTTTGGTGAAGGTACGAGGCCCTGCGGCTCTTCCTGATTCACTATCTGTCCTCTAACACATCGCCCCAAGTCGCATTCGACTATCAATTTGGTGGCCTTGACGGTCATCCAACTGAACTGGCCGCCGCTATGCCCACTGTTTTGTATGTCCTGTTTCGTTTTTTCGATAAGAATTTCCTAATCTCTTCACAGGCTGGAAACCTTTGGATTCATGTCGGTCTCTCAAGCTGTCGTCGTGTCACTTCTCCAATACATCCCAATGTCCTTCATTCGTTGGGTTCTCAACGACTCGCCAACTCACGCTCTCGACCATGTGCGCAACACGAATACTGTCTCGACCAGAATCATCCTCGAGCTTATCAACGACCGAAGAACGATGGGTGCTGGTGGAAAGAAGGATATCATGAGTAGCATTTTGAAGGCTGGGTTGAATGAAGATCCTTCATCTCGGTTGACCGACCATGAAATCGTCTCCGAGCTTCGGTCAGTCTATTGCGCGACTTCCGTCCAGTGCCTGAGACTTATGGGGTTGATGGATTTATAGATTCCTTCTCCTCGCTGGGCAAGAGACAAGTGCAAATACGTTTGTGGATTCCATACTTCCCTGTTGATCATCAAGCTGACTTCCCACCCTCAGTCTTACTTGGGCACTCTGGGAACTATGCAAATTCCCTGATATTCAAACCGCTCTCCGCAAAGAAATCAGGGACGCACGAGAACAGAAAGGTGGAAAAGACTTCACGTATCAAGAGCTCCAAGCTATGCCTTTGCTCAACGCTGTCATCAAGGTCTGCTTCGATCCACACTCCCCCGACTTTATGTATTGTTACTGACCTTTACCCTCAGGAAACCCTTCGTTTCGCTCCCGTTATCCAGAACATGTTCCGAGAGAATCTCCAAGACGACGTTCTCCCACTGGCTCAACCGATCACTCTCAAGTCGGGTAAAGTCGTCAACAAGCTCCCGATTCCTAAAGGAACGAAGATTTACGTGTCCGTTGGTGGCTATAATATGTAAGCACGCCTCCATCTCCTCGTTCATCTCAGATATTTACACAATCATTTCCAGGAACCCAGGTGTATGGGGCGATGACGCTCATATTTTCAACCCGCAACGCTGGATGAACCAGGACACAGACTCTACGAATGCTCTCGGGATGTATGCCAACGTGTATGTTCACCTTCCCCTCTTCTGATTCGTCGAGACTGACTGGTCATCGTCTTCGTGATTCAGAATGACATTCTCCGCTGGAGCTAAAGGATGCATCGGTAAGTTCCAACCTGCCCGATCACATTGACCTTGAAATTTATCGAATTTTAGGTTGGAGATTCGCCGTGATGCAGTTGCAGAACTTGCTCTCTACCTTGATCGAAAGGTTCGAGTTCAGTTTACCAGAGAAGGGGCCTAAGATCATTCGTGGTATGTTTTTCTCCTCGCCCCTTTCTTTCCTTCGCGCGTATCTGACATGCTCTGCAGCGAACTGCATGGCCACGCAACCGATGATTGAAGGAGAGTACGAGAAGGGTCCTCAGCTGCCTTTGGTCGTTCGTCGTGCTGCATAGAGAAGAGAACCTGCGCACAGAGGAAGATTCCAAGTCGCTTTAGCATGCCTCGTGTTGTGATGCAATTTTTTTCAAAGTTGCTTCCAGTGATCGTCTGCCGTTACTCATCCACGAATTTTTTTGTATTTTAATCGCTCCTCACGTATCATAATCCAACACGAATTCACTAGTGTTCTCGAAGCCCATGAAGACATGGCAAATTGCAATCAAATTATCTTGAGCTTTTCAGCCAAAGCTGTGAACCGTGTGACGTTCAAACGAGCAAAAATTTTACGCTTTGACAGCGTCAATGTTGCTTTCGTCTTCCTGACGACCATTCATTTCGTTCGACTCTCTACAGCAGATGGGCTGCGGTGTATAGCCATAGCTGATTGGCGCCGGAACGAACATTTTGAGGTCGTGTCAGGATAAAATCCTTACGTTCCTTCTTCCTTTCCATTCCTCCCTCCACTCCCCCTCTGTTTCCGTGCAACTCTGACTTCGCACTTTCAAAGTCCATGATCCATGGATTATTCTTTGCAACAGCTCTTCACGAGGTTAGACAAGATCTTCCTTTGCCAGATGTTCTCTAACTCGAAAACCTATAACAGTCTTCCTCGAGGTCAGGCGCTTGAGCTCCTCCCATCTGCAGTTGACAATGGTGGCTCCAAGTAAGTTTTGGTCTTCGTCATAGTTCTCCGTCAGATATTTAACTGAACAAACGTTAGGGCTGAAAGGGAGATTTTTATCGCGAAGCTGTTCATATCGAGGTACAAGCATACCGGCCAAATCGTGGACCTAGACGACACCATTTCTGCCGTCAAGAGAGCCGTTGCCCTGTTTACCGAGGACGAAGACGGTGACCCAGTCGATATCGCAGTCCAGCTTACGAACCTTGGAAAGTTCTACAAGCTTCGGTTCGAACGCACCAACCAGCTAGAGGATCTCAACGATTCCATATCGAACCAGCAGACCAGCGTTGGGATTACTCCAGATGAGTATCCGCAGCTGCCCTATTGGATGGACAATCTCGCTACCTCTTTGGCGGAGCGGTTCGACTTGACGAAGAATATGTCCGATATTGACGACGCAATACAAACTTTCCGAACCGCCTTGGAGGAGAGAGGCTTGCACCAAGGTCATCGACATATCCCTCATCTTCTCTACAACCTCAGCATCGCTCTCCTTCGACGTTCAGAGGCCGGGTGTGGGAGCAGCTCCCTAGCTGACCTTGACAATGCCATATCGAACCGAAGCCAAGCTCTTTCGCTGTTTAGATTGCAGCAGGGCCATACCACAGAAGAACTGTCCACCTGGATTAACGCCACAGCTACTCTCATTGTTCAACGTTTCGAGAGGACAAATTCCTTGGTCGATCTTGAGGAATCCATTAGGCTCCAACAAGAGTCGATTGATCTCTTACAAGGCAAACTCCATCGACGTGTACCCCTCATGCTCAGCAACCTTGCAGCATCGTTCTATCACAAGTTCCAGTTTACCGGAAGGACGAAGTGTCTCGAAGAAGCGATAGAGGCGGAACAGAAGGCACTCTCGCTATCCTACCGTCAAGACCAGACCCCGCCACAGATGAACTACTCCCGCCGGTTGGGGTATGAGCGTCTTGCGCTCTGGAACTTTCGTTTAAGCGAAAGGACTGGACGGTTAGCCGACATCGACGAGGCCCTATCCTTTCAGAAGAAGCTCCTTGAAATGACTCCCCCTAAGGAGTATGGAGCACGTTCTGAATTATTGGGAAACCTCGGCCTCCTTCTCCATACCCGGTTCTTGAGGTCGGGCAAAATCGAGGATATCAACGAAGCAATCCGCACGCTTCAAGCTGCGAAGGCAGTGTACCAGCATCGTCCTTTGGGATTCGAGTCATCAAACGGACCAATAGGATTGTACAACAACCTGGGCAACTCCCTTGCTCGCCGTTTCGAGCGAACGGGGAATCTAGTCGACCTGGATGAAGCCATATCAAACCAGAAGTCTGCGGTGGACCTGGTTCCCGACAGCAATCAAACGCTGAAGTCGTCCTCCCACAACAATCTGGGCATTTCGCTCACATTCAGATTCGAACGTACCGGAGCGATATCGGACATCGAGGATGCTATCACCTCTCTCCGTAATGCTGTCGCACTCTCCGTTCCTCTCCCTGAAACCGACAAATACACTAGCAAACCCAATGATATTCTGGTTACCGTTACCAGGATGAATAACCTTTCCATTGCGCTCCTCCGTCGATTTGAGCGTGGCAGTGCTCTGGAAGACATCCAAGAGGCGATCTTACACCAGCAGAAGGTCGTCCAGTTCACTCCGCATGGGCATCCCGACCTTCCAGCTCGTCTCAACAACCTTGGAAGGTTCCTCTATGCACGTTTCAATCGAATGGACGACGCATCCGACCTCACCACAGCGATATCGTGCCAGCTGAAGGCCGTCGATCTTCTTCCCAACGATCACCCCGACCTCCCTGCTTGGTTAAACAACCTCGGCGGTTCTTTTCTCACCCGAATGAACAAAACTTCGAACTCCTCGGCTTCAGATATCGATCGAGCCACAACGGCATTCCAGCGGGCGATCGAACTCACCCCAGCGGATCATGCCTCTCGACCCATGCTATTCCATAACCTCGGCAACGCTTTTTCGATGCACTTCAAAGCGACGGACGTTCTTCAATACGCGGAGGAGGCCATATCCACGTTAGAAACGGCCATCTCCTTGACAGCAGATGACGACGCTCACTTGCCAAGCTATCTCAAGAGCATGGCAGACGTACGATTACGTCGGTGCTGCAAATCTCATGATAGAATGGATCTAGAGAACGCTATCACTGCTCTGAAAAGAGCTGTCGACCTTACCCCTCCCAATCACGCTGCCCTCCCTTCCATTCTCCAAAGCCTTGGAGAGGCCCTCCTCACACAATTTCACGCTCTGAAAGAGGGAAACGACACGCAGGCCCATACCTTTTTGGAGGAATCAATTGCGTGCTACCGAAGGGGGGNCGATGTGTCCTATAGGGCCTCCGTTTGCCTTGTTGTCAAACGCCATCCGATGGGCCAACACATCGTTTGCTTTCAAAGAAGCTGAACATTCCCTAGAAGCTTTTGAGCGCGTCGTAGAACTCATGCCTATAGTCGTTGGCTTGGAACAGACGGCTCAAGAGCGTCATCGGGTGCTCTCCGAATTTCCCGGTATAGCGTCCTCCGCGGCGGCAGCGGCGTTTGCCTGTGGTATGGTTGAGAAGGCGCTGAAATGGTTGGAACAGGGTCGTTGCCTGGTGTGGCGTCAACATGCTGCACTTCGTACGCCACTGGAAGAGCTTCGAGGTCACGACCCATCCTTAGCGGATCGTCTCGCGTTTCTTTCCAGGTCACTGGAAAACTTCAGTCATCGCATAACGTACAGAGCCGAAGACATAACCAGTGCGGCAGCACCATGGCAGACCATTTCGCTCCAGGACGAGATTCATCAACACGTCAAAGTCTCCAAAGACTACAACGAAGCGATTGAGGAGGCCCGGAGAATCCCTGGTTTTGAAGCTTTCAACCTCCCATTTGCATCATCGAGCATCGAAGAGCTGTCACAGAATTTACCAGAGGAGGGACGTGTAGTGCTCATCAACGTCAACCAACATCGTTGCGATGCCCTTGTTCTAATGGCTGGATGCCAAGAACCGGGAGATCTGATACACGTCCCCCTTTCCTTCTCTTTGGAGATGGTAGAACGTCTACACGGAAAGCTTACGGACGAGCTCACCGTTCTGGCTAGTCGAGATGGATTGCAAGAGCTAGAAGGCTCACTTGATGGGACGGAGACGGAGCGATCGATGGCTCCTCGATCCAGGAGGACGTGGGAGAAAAATCCAATCGGATATATTCTGGGAGAATTATGGCAACATGTGGTGAAACCTATACTGGATGCCGTCGCAATCACTGTGAGTTTCCGGTCTTCTCTAATGGATGCCGAACTAATATTCCAATCCCAGCGGTCTGAGTCGCCGACCACAAGAATCTGGTGGTGTCCAACCGGTCCTCTTGCATTTTTACCCATCCACGCTGCTGGGAAGTATATGGGAGGCAGAGATCCTGCTAAAATCACATCTATCTTCGACTACGCCATCTCTTCCTACACGCCAACAGTCTCAGCATTAACGAACGCTTTCAAGCGGAGAAAATTAGTTGCCGAATCCGTTGCCACGACGCACACCCAGACAACGCCTACCTTGCTTCTGGTGAACCAGTCAAATGCACCTGGTCTGACTCCCATTCCTGGTACAACACAAGAAACACGGGCCATCGCTCGGTTGTCCCTGAGGGCAGGATTTGAAACGTTTAGCCTCGACGGGGCGCAGGCTACGATCGATTCTGTCATCGCCAAAATCAACGACTTCAGCTCCATCCACCTCGCGTGTCACGCCTTTCAAAACACCGTAGAGCCTCTACGCAGTGGATTTGCTCTTCACGATGGCAGACTTGAGCTCTCCAAACTCATCCAGACTCGTCACAGCCGCAACGATGGGTCCAGCATCGCTTTCCTGTCCGCATGCCAAACCAGTACCGGAGACGTGAGGCTATCCGACGAAGCTGTTCATCTCGCGGCAGGGATGATAGCTGCCGGCTACACGGAAGTCGTGGGGACCATGTGGTCAATTCAAGACAGATACGCCCCAAAGGTCGCGGAGGATTTCTACAAATATTTGTTTGCAGGATCAGAGAGGGAGGGTGGACCCTATGGAGGGCGTGGTGCATATTCCCTCTTTCAGTCTTTGAATCAGCTTCGCAGAACACTGAAGCCTGATTCTCCCATCTCATACCTTGCTTGGGTACCATACGTTCATTTCGGCATCTGATACGTAGGAAGCACTCATGTTAGGCGGTTTTATGTATGGTTGGCAATGCCCGAGGCAGGTGTGCTGATTATGGTCGATCACTAATAAGCGCCTCCGACACTTTGTATTTAAAAGTTGGGTACTTGTTTGAGAACGTTGTCACCTGGAGCAGTTTTGAACGTCAAAGGTCCTGGCGAGCTCTATGTTAGCTACCTGTTCATTTTGTGGGGCCAGCAGCAGTGACACCATTATTGTGAATTTCCTTTCGAAGAGGGATGGAAATGCAGCCCTGTAAGTCTTACCCGAACTCGTCCCTGCAAGAACCAGAGCATCTCGCGTTAACAACTGCGCATGAATTTCTTCAAGTTGGAACGGGCGAGGCTTGATGCCTGTTTTTCCTCCAACGATGCCTTCAAGACTGGACAAATCTTTGGGGCGCAATGGTGCGATATTTGCAGGTGTGTCGTTGTTTTCTCTGAGTTTCTTTTGTTTTTTTTNACTCACCGAGTCTGCGTACCAGGCTTCGCATTACGGGCGGGTTGGGATAATTCGGGCGATGAGGTTCAAAGCAACGCCGAAGTTGATCCCAAATCCCTGCAATCATCTGTTGTTGGGAACACCGAGCAAACAAATAGTCGTCGTGTGGGTTTGGTTTCCTTCCAAATCTCCCTACTGAGCGCTCTGTGTGGAGCGAATTCTCGTCATAGGAAGGACAGGTGTACGTAGATCTCCACGTACCCATCCACGTAGCATACCAATCGCAGCCTCAAATTCCGACCCTAACTCCGCGATTGGCCATGGCGCTTGAACAACCTCCAAAATTGAAGCCTCCGCTCACGGGTTAGAGTCATCTCACGCCAAATCGACTCGGCTCATTTCATCTCCTTTTCACCACTTGCCCTAGTCTTGCTGCGTAGTCGTACATTTACCTCCGTCAGGGATACAGGCTGTTTCCGGACGCCAACACGTTGGTAGAAACCAACAGGATCTTGTGGGTGTGCGGATGTTGAGGTGAGAGTGAGGTCATATTGCTCTTTTCTCTTGTTTTCTCCCTATTTTGTCATGTATTCACCTTCATTCGTTCTGTTTCTTCGATCTTTTGCTATGTTCTATCCTCAATTCTTCCTGACCTCCTTCCAACTTCCTCTTTTTTTNGTCGAAGGAAAACTGGCGTCCAGCGATCTTAGATTGGGGCTCGGAGGTTAGCCGCATGCCCCTTGCCACCGTGGCACCACTCCACCTAGCACTACGACAACCATTTGAACGCAGTCTAACCCCTTTACCCTCAAACATTACCCTGATTGTGTATCGGTGTTCCTATGCTGGTTCCACCCTCCTCCCTGTATCAACTCAACTCAGTCGAGTCCCCTACCTTCTCGACATCCCACCTCGTCATCTCGAGTTCATCTGATTCCTCGAGTCGTTGCTAGACACGGCTTTGTGGAGGAGAAGGTAATGATACGCTGGAGCGGCAATACAGAAGTCAGCGGTGACTTGAGTACTTGTTTCAGTCTTTCTTTCCTTGATCTTCCTTCTCTCACCTTCCGTTTCCCCTTTCTTTTCTTTTCCCTTTCTCTGGCTCCTTCTACATGCCTTTTCTCTGTTTCGTCATCGACTCCGCTCTCGATCTCGCCCTTTCTTTTGCCATTTCCGGTGTAGTTCTCTTTTGTTTTAGTTCCTGGCTCTTCTCTTATTCTCTTTTTACCTCTCGTTGCTTATCGTCGGCTGTCGAACTCATGCGCTCTTCAATTCTGATCCAATGCAGCAGCAGCCCTCCGTCCACTACCGCCGACTACGACCGTGTACTCAGGGCCGATCATGGCTAGCGAAGTCTCCCGAAGGTCGTGTTCTAATCGGAAACGTAGGAGGGTAAACGTAGATGTGCCTTTATAGTTCGCTTTCTCTATCTCGAACTCTATTCGATTCGATTCACCCGCTTTCTCTTTGTTGGTATTTCTACTGACGAAGACGACGAAAACAATGAAGAACCACAGGCGAATCTCGCTCCAGTCGATGGATCCTCATCCGATAACACAGTACTGGAACCCAGTCTGTCTCCCGTCGAGAACATCACGGCGGTCGAGGTTGTCGATGAAGAACCACAGTCTACCACTCCTCCTATCTCCCCATGCACCACCTTCAATACTCTGCAAACGATTCCCGAAGACCTGACGAGGACGAAGAGCCTCAAGAGTTCTCCTCTATCCCTTCTTCCTCCTCGGACAATGTCTCCGATACCACTGCGCACGCAACTCCGACTCTTGTTGAACAAAACGACCGTGAAGGCCAATATACCTTGGCCACTTTCCCTAGTGAGGCTCTTCTATGGCCGGATGCCCAACCGGAGGACGGGGGTGTGGCTGAACTTGTCGAGGTTCGTGTTAACTAGCTTTCTTGGGATATCGGAATTGTACTGAAAAGGCATTTCGGTTCGTTCTAGTGCCACTCAAACGTCTCTCAGGGTACGCAAGGCTCATTGGAGAACCTGGTAGCCCAGCCAAGCGACCCAGTCCAGACTCCTGACTCCCCTAGCTGGAAGGTCGTAGGACAGAAGGGGAAAGGCAAGGTGACACCTCATAATTCCCTCGGCCTCAGAGCCTCGATCTGGGCGAAACGGCAGCCTTCTGGCTCCAGTCTTGGATTCAGCAATCTCAAATGCGCTGAAGGAGAATCAGATCGGGACGATGATATTGGCAACAAAGATGAGGTCGACCTAGATGCCGACAAGGAACGTGAAGAGAGGGTGGCGGTAGGTGTCTCTTTTCGCATGTCTTCGTTCGATTTGATCAGTTTTTGATGATGGTTATTCTTTGCATGATGCTGAAGATCAAGGCTCATAGGAACCGCGAAAAAGCTGGCTGGAAGAGGAGAGAGGCTAAGCGGGCGCGGGAGGCTACAAAGTAAGTCAACGCCGAGGCATCAACCTCCGCCCGCCGGAATCATTGAAGGAACTCTGGCGACCACCACCTCCGAGTTGTATCATCATCTCATTCGATTCATTTTCTAGAAACTCGCTCGCCGTGGACCCCCATTTTCATCTCTATTTATTCTCTATGTTCTCTTATTATTTATTGTCTAAAATATTTTCTTTTCTTGCTTCGTGGGTTCCCTTTTGTGTCTCGCTGTGCTCACAGGAGGTCGAGTAGCGCTCTTGGCCTCCTTGAAGCACAGTGAGAAGCTTCGAAATCATACACTCTTCCTATTCCAAATTCATCCCTAGATTTGTCATCTTTCTATTTCATTTTTCTTGGATTTGTCTCTCAGATCGCCGTTGTATTAGGGAGCGCGCCAGAATGAGCAATCGGATCCTTGCCCTTGACGCTATATGAGGTACTCTTCACCTAGCTATCCGGGCCTACGCGGACTAGAGTGGTCTCCTTGACTCCTCCATCGCATTACCCCCTCTTTGATATTCCCGGCTGTAAATGTACATGTACCATCTTCATCACCACAATTGCTGTCGTCTATTCTTTTACTTTTTTTTNATCGAAATAAGGCATCTTTAATGTTGTGTTGTCGATCCGACGCCCTCTCCCCTCCTACTTCATCACGGACTCATATCGTCCGATGGGCCGACACATCGTTTGCTTTCAAAGAAGCTGAACGTTTCCTACAAGCCTTTGAGCGCGTCGTAGAACTCATGCCTACAATCGCTGGCTTGGAACAGACGACTCAAGAGCGTCATCGGGGGCTCTTCCAATTTCCCGGTATAGCGTCCTCCGCGCCGTTTGCTTGTGGTATGGCTGAGAAGGCGCTGAAATGGTTGGAACAGGGTCGTTGCCTGGTGTGGAGTCGATATGCTGTACTTCTTACGCCACTGGAAGACCTTCGAGGTCACGACCCATCCTTAGTGAATCGTCTCGCGTTTTGATACCTTCCTCAACCTCCCATTTGCATCATCGAGTCTCGCAGAGCTGTCACAGAACCTACCGGAGGAGGGACCTGTAGTGCTCATCAACGTCAACCAATATCGTTGCGATTCCCTCGTTCTAATGGCTGGATGCCAAGAACCAGAGGACCTGATACATGTCCTCCTTTCCTCCTCTTTGGAGATGGCAGAACGTCTACACGGAAAGCTTACGAACGAATTCACCGTTCTGGCTAGTCGAGATGGATTGCAAGAGCTAGAAGGCTCACTTGATGGGACGGGCACGGAGCGAGCGATGGCTCCTCGATCCAGGAGGACGCGGGAGCAAAACCCAATCGGACATATTCTACTAATTTCTAGGAGAATTGTGGAACATGTGGCGAAATCTATCCTGAATGCCGTCGCAACCACTGTGAGTTTGCGGTTTGCTCTAATGGAAATCGAACTAATATTCCAATCCCAACCGTCCGAGTCGCCGACCAAGAGAGTCTGGTGGTGTCCAACTGGTCCTCTTGCACTTTTACCCATCCGCGCTGCTGGGAAGTGTATGGAAGGCAGAAATCCTGATACCACATCTATCTTCGACTACGCCATCTCTTCCTACACACCAACAGTCCCAGCATTAGCGAACGCTTTCAAGCGGAGAAAATTAGTTGCCGAATCCGATACCACGATGCGCACTCAGACAACGCCTGCCTCGCTTCTGGTGAACCAGTCAAATGCACCTGGTCTGGCTCCCATTCCTGGTACAACAGAAGAAACACGGGCCATCGCTCAATTGTCCCTGAGGAAAGGGCTTGAAACGTTCAGCCTCGACGAGGCGCAGGCTACGATCGATTCTGTCATCACCAAAATTAACGATTTCAGCTCCATCCACCTTGCGTGTCGCGCCTTTCAAAACACCGTCGAGCCTCTACGGAGTGGATTTGCTCTTCACAATGGCAGACTTGAACTCTCCAGACTCATCCAGACTCGTCGCAGCCGCGATGATGGGGCCAGCATCGCTTTCCTGTCCGCATGCCAAACCAGTATCGGAGACGTGAGGCTATCCGACGAAGCTGTTCATCTCGCGGCAGGAATAACAGCTGCCGGCTACACGGAGGTCGTGGGGACCATGTTGTCAATCCAAGACAAATACGCCCCAAAGATCACAGAGAATTTCTACAAATGTTTGTTTGCAGGGTCGGAGAGTCCACGCTATGGAGTGGTGCATATTCCCTCACTCAGTCTGTGAATCAGCTTCGCAGAACACTGAAGCCTGATTCTCCCACCTCATACTTTGCTTGGAGACCATGCGTTCAGTTCGGCATCTGATACGTAGGAAGCACTCATTAGCCGGCTTTCTGCGTGGTTGGTAACGGCCGAGGCGGCTGTACTAATTATAATCTACCGCTGATAAGCGCCTCCGACACTTTGTATTTAAACGCTGGGTTTGATTCATCGGCGGGCTTCACGGACATTGATGGTCTGTCATCAAGTCAGCACGGTGGAGTGATGGTTTCCGCGAGTTGAATGAATTGCACGGGAAAAGTGATTGCTGGGAACAAGCTGCGACCTCGCATCGCTTGTTCCCTTCACCCCTCGACGTTCTCCAATATACCCCACACTTCGATTCCTCCTCCATGAAGCGGTCACGGCGCTCGGAGGCCTCAGCAAGTGTGCCCACGGAGAGCGATGTATCTTCTCAGTCACCCACCATGACCGTTGATCGGGACCTTCCGCCACCATATCAAGTCTCAGAAACTTCTGGTGCGTGAGAAATTCATGGTGTTGTCCTCCTGTTACAAACTAAAGCAATAACTCTACAAGGTGCATCGAGTAGCTCAAACTACGAACCTGCGAATGGAAATAGCTCTAATGACCCTTTGCTATCACCCCAGAATGCACGCCCTGGACGAGGATATCTTCGTGTTGGAAAACGCCAGATAAACGTTCCAGTTCCACCAGTGGTTCTGTCGGCACCCGGTAACAGTGGTCCCTCCCAGGAATCGAATCTCAATGGGCCAGTGGGGGAGTACGACGACAGCCCCGATTTCGTTGTCACTGTTGAAAAGAAACGTCGATGTTGCAACCGAAGAACTCTCCTTGTTGTCGGGATTGTTTCCCTCATCGTCGTCACCCTGTTAATTGTGCTGCCGGTCTACTTTGTGGTGGTAAAGCGCAGGTCGCAGCAGCCAGCAGCAGCAGAAGCAGAAGCAATAACACGAGGGGGAAACGGATCGCAGATTACGATGGAGGACGGGTCGCAGTTTATGTATTTGAATCGGTTCGGTGGTTACTGTACGTGGCTATGTCGCTTCCTTTCTCCAGATGCTGACGACCACGGCCCAAAGGGGTTTACAATCCGGATAATCCATACGACGACGGTGCTCAGCCAAATTCTTGGACGCCGGTGCTCAACGCCTCTTGGGACTTCACGAAAAACCGGATTCATGGGTACACTATTATTTCTGTTCTATTATGCTTGTCCAAGACTGAGCCTTTCTCTCGCTTTCAGGGTCAATCTAGCGGGACTGTTCGTTCTGGAGCCCTTAATTTCGCCATCGCCATTCCAGCGTTATCCACAGGCCGTCGACGAATGGAGTCTCAGCGTTGCAATGAGCAACGATCCAGCAAACGGTGGTCTTGGTCAAATCGAAGAGCACTATAAAACCTTCATTGTAAGTCTAGTTGGGCTGAGTTGTCAATTCCTTCTGGGTCTAACGACAATCGTCTCAGACAGAGAAAGATATCGCCGAGATTGCGGGAGCTGGGTTGACATGGGTGCGATTACCCATTGGGTTTTGGGCGATTGAGACTTTCCCCGGAGAGCCTTTTCTTGCGAAAACCAGCTGGAAGTGGGTGTGTTAGAATAATCCCATCGATTTCAAGCTGATGGTTTCGGGATTCTGCAGCTACGTTATTCGCGTCCTCCAGTGGTGCAGAAAGTATGGCTTGCGGGTCAACCTCGTCTTGAATGCTGTCCCCGGTTCGCAAAACGGTGAGTTCGACATGCTTCCTCTGCCTTTCTTTCGAGAAACTCAACTAATGACACACATCACCTTCCAGGGTTCAACCATGGAGGAAAGAGAGACTCCCTCAACTTCCTTAACGGCGTGATGGGCATGGCGAATGCGCAACGTACACTATATTATATTCGGGTGCTCGCCGAATTCATTTCCCAGCCGGAATGGGTGAATGTCGTGCCAATGCTAAGTATTCTGAATGAACCTCTATCTTCAAGGATAGGTACAGACCAGCTGCGCAGCTTGTAAGCCTTCTACCATTCTAATCTGTATATGTATCAAGTCTCACTATCGTTCCTACTTAGCTACGTCGAAGCCCACAGGATTATCCGGGAAATTACAGGATATGGGAAAGGACTGGGTCCTTTCGTCGTGATCGATAGTGGATTCCAAGATCCGTCTTCAAACGTCTTCAACGGCTTCATGAATGGTGCAGACAGGGTTGTGATCGAAAGGCATGTCTACGTGGCCTTCTCGGAAGTTGCAATGGAGTCTGTTGCTGCCGGAACGGTACAGCAGTTTTGCTCTCTTGGGGCAAGTATGGATCGAAGGTGAGTATTTAAGTTCTGTTTTTCTCTGTTCGTTGAATCATCTGACTGGTTGTATCCTTAGCCGTTCGAGCTTTGGAATTACAGTCGCTGGAGCGTTCAGTCCTGCGTTCTTAGATTGCGGACTTTTTGTCAATGGAGTTGAGGATATCTCGAGATACAGAGGCGACTGTAGCTTCTGGGAGAACTCCACGGGTTGGGGCTTGGCGTTAAAAGCATCCTTAACGCAACTCGTGTTAGCTCAGATGGATGCTCTAGGGGACTATTTCTTCTTTACATGGAAGGTCGGTGCTCCTACGATCCATATCTCCTATCCACATTGCGTGTCTGACTGTGTTTCTCTTTTGCCTTGGCGAAATAGATTGGGGAGTCAACACGGGGGCGGGTCGAAGCACCGCTTTGGTCATATCAGCTTGGACTCCGGGAAGGTTGGATCCCTGACGATCCCCGCCAGGCAGTGGGGGCATGCAAAGCCATCGATGAATCTTATACTCCAACGTGGGACGGTACCTACTCCGCCTGGATGACTGGCGGCGATGGGGCCTTCGTCGCCACTGACGCTGCGGAGTACCCTTGGCCTCCTGGAACGATTTCAAACACTGGCACCAGTTCCCCGACACTCGTCCTACCGACTTACACAGCGACTGGAAGTCCTATCACACTCCCAGCCCCAACATTCACGGATACGAAAGGAAAAGCCATCGTCCTCAGCCATGGATCGCCATTGGGGAGAGTGCCTGCACCAACACTAGTGGCTGGATGTGACTATCCAGATGCTTGGAATGCCCTCAACGCCACTTTCACGCAAGTGTGTAGAAGAGATTTTATACCCACTGCATCATACCCATACGCTATTCCAACCCCTACCATAACCAGCATGCATTAGTTCTGGAAGACAATGTATTATTTGTACTCTGCATGCGCACTGACTGGATCATGCCCCTGAAGGCGATGGCGGGACGATGACGGCACAGCGAGGACCAACATCAGAAAACGTCAAAACCCAATCTGTTCGTCGTGTGAAATTTTCGACTCTGCTTCTTGTACCCACCACGTCCTTGACGGTGATTTGAACTCCCCTCTTTTCTGCCTTCACGTCGGGTGGTTCTTCCCCTTGCCCAAATGTGAGAATGATCGTAGTAAACGATGTGAAGGAACCGGCTCCAAGTTCCTCTCAAGATGTTGACCATCCCGTCGTCTCGGCTGAGAATCAGCGGAACTCTGATGTCGAGGTGGAATCTCCTCCTCCACCGTATCCTACCAACGCCGGCGTTGGTGCGTAAGCCAAATTGCTCTCCGAAAATACGACGCTGATCCCTCAGAACCAGACCACGCCGGCACTTACCCACCGCGTGCAACGCCAAGCACAGAAGAAAGGCCCAGCAGAGCCTTGAGTGTCCATGATTCGCAAGACCTCGCAGTCCCTCCCAAGGCCAACGAACGTCGGTGGTGGCTCGATAGACGGGCTCTACTCACTGTGGGACTCGTCATTCTGGCGATCTCGGTTGCGGCGTGTGCTATCTTTCCACCCGTATATCTCAAAGTGATCAAGCCACGCAATACCAGGATGGCAACGAGAGGGGGGNAATGGTTCTCGTGTCTTGATGGAAGATGGAACAGAGTTTGTCTATTTGAATCCGTTCGGCGGTTTCTGTGAGTATCTCCATGATCTCTCCGCACGGTGTATCTACTATAATTCTGCGACGACCAGGGGTGCATGATCGGGAGAACCCATACGATGATAGCGCACAGCCAAACTCATGGACTCCTGCACTCAAAGAACCATGGAATTTTGAATCCCATCGAATTCACGGGTACGTGTTTCGACTCATGATGTGTTTAGAACGTGATCTAGATACGTTTCCAGTGTCAACCTAGGGGGTGTCGGTGTCTCAGAGAACTTGACGGCCCCAACGCTCTTCCAGAAATGTCCTCAAGCGCTCGATGAGTGGACTCTCAGTCTTGCCATGGCCAACGATCCCAACAGTGGAGGTCTGAATCAAATTGAAGAGCATCACAGAACCTTCATCGTAAGTTCCCGAAATCTTGTCCGACTTCCTTTGAAAATGAATAAAATCTCGTTTAGACAGAGCAGGACATCGCTGAGATTGCAGGAGCCGGCCTAACTTGGGTGCGAATACCTATCGGGTTCTGGGCTATCGAGACTTTCCCTGGGGAACCGTTCCTAGCCAAAACAAGCTGGAAGTGAGTATTAGCATTCCCCTTCTCCAAGTGCTTCGTCTAAGGCCATGCGTTGCACAGGTACATTGTTCGAGTTCTTCAATGGTGTCGGAAGTACGGCTTGCGCGTAAATCTCTCTCTCTACACCGTACCTGGATCTGCTCACGGCACGCCTAATTACATTTCATACTCTTCGCACTAGTTTAAATATATCCTATTCCCAGGCCTTGCAAGGGGGGGNCAGATGGGGAGAATTAGGTTTTTTGCGGGGTGTGATGGGCCTGTCCAACGCTCAGCGTACACTATACCACATCAGAGTTTTGGCCGAGTTCGTATCCCGACCAGAATGGACGAAGGTGGTTCCAATGCTTTGTATACTCGATACTCCTGCAGATCAGGCTATTGGCCTCGACACTATGAGAAGCTTGTGGGTGACTTGCAGTCTATCGAGATTTACGTTCGATTACTAAATATCTTCTTTCATACAGCTTCGTCAAGGCACACCGAGTCGTACGGGAAGTGACGGGCTATGGTGCTGGACGTGGTCCTTATCTCGTGCTGTACGACGGATGGGATCAAAGCTCCGACATCTTCAACAACAGCTTTATGACTGGCGCTGATCGGGTCATTATGGAAAGGCAGGTTTCTTTCGAATGGCATGATGCCAGAAATCTATCCTTCGATGGGCAGTCCGCGTCTTCAGTCGGAAACACATGTCGGTGGGGACCTTTGTTGAATCAAAGGTACGGAATGAAATGAGTTCGGTTCGTTTGGCGTCATTTCACTCATTATCAAATGGTAGTCGCTCCCTTTATGGTATCACGATCGCCAGCGAATTCACTGCATCCTTCTCCATGTGCGGCGACAACGCCAGGTACACCGGCAGTGGCAAATACCTGGGGGAATGCCGTGTCTGGTTGAAATCGGACGACTGGGGGTTAGGAATCAAATCATCCCTCCATCAGTTCGTGTCAGCACAAATGGACGCACTGGGAGATTACTTCTTCTACACATCGAAGGTGAGCATTCACAACTACCTCGCTATTTCTCAGCCCCTCAGTAATTCTGCCAGGTCGGAGCGTCAAGTGTAGAATACCCACTATGGTCCTACCAACTTGGACATCGAAACGGGTGGATACCAAATGATCCACGGAACGCTCAGGGCGCTTTTCAGAGAGTTTTATTGGCCTCTTCGTACACTATAACAGTTCCACAAACGTGGGACGGAACCTATCAATCGGCGTGGATGACAGGTGGCTCTGGGGCCTCAACTCCTTTGGGCGCCTCCAACTATCCTTGGCCACCTCCTTCAATTGCTGGGACGGGATACGGTCCAACACGTCTTCCTCTTCCGACTTACACATCCACCGGAAGTCCGATTGTCCTTTCTGGACTCACGTTTACCAATCCGAGAGGTAGCCAGGCTGGTCTTCGACCATCCCGAACGACATTGGAACCGGCTCCTGCACCGACAACTGTGCTTGGGTGCAACTACCCGGATGCGTGGAATGCAGTTGAGATAGACTTTACCCAGGTTTGCACGGGTGACTTTTTACCAACTCCGACAGGATCGACCAGCGGTAACTCTAGTCCAATACCATGAGTCAAATGTTATTACTATTTCCGATAAATCATTACCATATTTTTGTAAATGATCTGCTCCGCTCTGATCGTCGATCCGCCATTTCAATAGTCTTGAGGGAAATCGAATTGCGAATTCTTGTCTCTTATTTTCCTGACCCTCTACTTCCCCTAAGCACTGGGGTTAGCAGACGCCGCAGTGGTTACTGTCAATCTCCGGGGATAATCTCTGGGTCCTCGCTTATCTGTATATGATCTACCTTTCGAAACCGCATGAGTATTACCAAAAGCCCTGAGATGCCACTCTAGCCGAGGTCGTAATGCCATGCGCTAGTACAAATAGACTCGGGCTCGAAGGCACTAGCTTCAAAATTTCGAGGACTGAGTCGCTTGCTTTGTTCCCGGGCAGGGGAAAACGCGATGAAATCTGATCTTGGCAGCATGTATATGCTCGCTGTTCCCACGGGAACACGAGAGAAGACACTAATATTAAATTCAAGCTAGTTACTTGAAAAGTAATCCGAGAAATAGCTAGAACTGTTTATCTAAGGCCCGAAAACAAAGGAGGGAATCAAACGAGAGACGAATGGTCGGAAACTCGGGAACATCAATCAGATAGATAGGTATAACCAATACTAGAGTAAAGGAAGGACAGTCTATGCTGAAATGGATTTTCATCCAACCACTGGGACATTGCCCATCTACCTGCGCCTACGCTGAGCAGGTGCAATGGCCTTGTGGTGTCCCGCTGAATCTTTGTGAGACTAATAAACACGAATCAAGAAGGATCAATTACACTCCCAACTTTACGAGGACATGAAACGTATACGTACCGTAAGGGACCTCGCAGAGTCGAAGGTAGCGTTGCACACAGAGCACACATATGGGTCGCTCTTCTTGACTCGTGTGACGAGCTCCTCGATATCTGACTCGAGATCGACCATTCGCGCCTCGAGATCTTCAAGACGCCTGGCGGACAAGGCGGCCCCCTTGAGTGCTCGAGCGTGCATGCCCAAGTCCTCGAGTAGATCTCGAGCATTGAGGACCATGTCATCGGCACTGCGTGCAGCAAGCTCGTCGGACCCGCCAGAGTGAGCAAAGCTCCTGCAATTCGCTCAAGTCAGCAAAAAAATACAANTGAGCCTGAGCCATAGCATAAAGGTGCATACATTGCAACGCAAGAGAGAAGGACAGTCAATGCAGTGAATCGCATTTTGAGAGGTTGGTTCGCTGTAGGAGTGAAGTGTTTGTAAAGGGAGTTTGATTTGATATCGACTGTGACGCTTAAACCGTCGCTTTTATACCTTTCAGCTGCCCAGCTATGAGCGAGTCTCAACCCAAGCCTTTCGGCAGCGCTTCAAAGAAAAAGACCCTTAATCAGCGAGACACCCGAAGGCTGTCAAGTTCCTTCAAATTTAATCAACTATCACTGATCGCTCCACGCCCGTATCATAAAGTTTCCATTCGGTTCAGTTACTCACATCGTCCAGGATGCTTCATTGCTATTCCAGCGTCACTCCAATTCGCAAAGCGACCTCCCGGAACAGCAGTCAGATTGATGACCCCACACAACCGTGACGTCCGAATCAAAAGTGTCCACGCCTTGCAGCCCGACGCCGCCGCCACACAAAGCTTTGTGGAAGGAATAGGTATTGTCGGGTGGCGCGGGCTTCAGGAAAGTCTCATCGTGCGACGCTTTACAAACACTTGGTCAACCAAGACTTCCTATCGACCCAAATTCGGCTTTTTGCTTACAGGTCGGGATTTGCAGCAGTTGAAAATTTCCGGCTATTTCACACTATTCCGAAGGCGATCAGTCAATTCGGGCTCGAGGGCTGAGGCGACAGGGTGCTCCAGTGGGCCTTCAAGTGAGCTGCGCGCCTAGATGTTCATTCTCGTACTTCGCGACAACATCAGGTCCCGTATTGCCAGATAGAGCACCATGCATTAGCCCGCCTCCAGAATTATTCTACGCAAATTAGTACTCTCTCTCCTCAGGCCGCATCGCGAATCTCTATCCCTCTACCTTATGACACATGATGATCCACGAAGTAGCCGCCGACTGGCGTTCTTGTTGATTTTGATACCATGAGGTGGGTAAGGTCAGACGGAACCTAAGCGAGAAGTTGCCGGTACACAGGTCCCAAACGGAACCACGATTGAAGTGGCAAGTAGCTGGAAATTGAGGGTTGTCCACGGGGAGAGGCAAAGTGATTGCGTGTTTTAATGTAGTACATGACGTTATCTCAATGGTTCCACGAGTTTTGAACCCATTTTGAGGGTCGGCTTAACAGCAGCGGAGATGAGGCATGTATCTTTTGCCAACAGCGCCCGCAATTTTAATCCGCATTTCTAAACAAAATCTGCAGCGACATCCTATAAATTGGCGCATACCAGCGTGTACAAGGATTCAGCTCTTGGTTCCAGGAACCGAATGTGGGCCAGTCTTAAACGCCATTATTTTCTCATGAATTTTGGAGGTCCAGGAGCCAAGAACCTCGTACAGTCTGCGCAGTTCGATGGTAAACAGATTTTGGACCTTTTCTGCCAAGAACCTTGTCCATTTGAAAGCCAGTCGCCACCCATTTCTCAATCGTCTAGGTAGGTAGGTAGTAGTGGAACGAGGGCCGTCCCCGGTGCGTTACAGTATATCTTCGGAATAAATAGGTCTAGAATAAATAATGGTTCAATTCTAACTTCCTTGAGAGTCCACCTCGTCTTCCTTCTCCGTCATCGGCCCCTCACTTTCGCCTGCAGTCTGGACACCTCTTGGATACATGCTGTGCTGTTGAAAAATGGAGGGATTGAGTAGGCTAGCCAATACCCGTGATATCGAGCTTGAGTAGGAGGTTGGGAACGGGCTTACTGTACTGCTCCGGATATCCACGCCTAACGATTTTTGGGACGGGAGTCGTTCAACTTAAAAACCGAAGGTGGTGGTAAGAGGAATGAACGCCTTACTGTTGAGCGCATGTCGCACGACACATGCTACCAGTACAAGCTTCCGGATGGTTGGGACTAAATTTGCATCTGGAGCTGTAGCACGTAATCTGGTATCACGCGCCAATCCATGTTTAATGGGAAGGGTCAGTGGCACTTCCAGACGTATGAGGCGTAGGGAGCACAACTAACGATCTCTTCCGGCTGCTCGGACCGTAGATAAAGACGCATTAGCAGGACGACCCGAGCCTGATGGAGCGACGTACCTTTTCGCAGAGGTGATTGCACAGGGCATATTGCACCAGAATGCTACGTGTAGAAAAAAANGAGTCCGTATCAAATCAGCAATCGTATGTATGGTCAGGGAAACGATCGTACTGGCGACGTCGGCACATAGCAGCTGGAGCTTACTGGGTGAGGGAAAAGTTTCAAAGAAGGGCTTTTAGACGAGGTCAAAGAGCCTTGAAAGGCGTCTGCAAGAGACTTTTATACGTTGCTAATTTATTCGGGTCATCAGGGCATTTACGTGCTCTATTCTTGAATTTTTTATGATCAGGGTAGAGGCATTGCGGAATTTTGTTTTCAAGTAATAGCTGAAACTGACGACTTGGTTGAAAGGGCAGTGGGACTGAGATGAGGAGTCCATTATGATAGATATATTGTGAATTTAGAAGCTTGATGCCTCCAGAACAGCTGCATTCGGAACTCTGCCAACGAGTCGTCGAGATGATATGAACATCCTCTAACTAACCTGAGTCGAGCTCCCTCGGAGGTCATCCAAAGACTTCCGATCTACCGTCAGCGTCCCTTGTCCTTGTATTTTTCAATCGTACTTCTCGTTCATTCACGAAAAGGTAAATATAGCGTGCGATCAGCTGATAGTCCTCTCAAGACCTTGTAGTGCCACAAAACGCCACGTTGATTATCTTGATGATCATACATATGGTTTGATACTTGGCCCTCTCGCACTCACGGTGAACTTCTTTGCAGAACAATCTCGATATGTATGTGTGTGAGTGCAGGCATTTAGTAGTGTTAGGCTGTACAGGTTGTCCTTCGATCAAGGAACTCCATTGGCTCACTCACGCCCATTCGCATCACCACCCGCTCCCAGAGCATTAACGTTCATCGATTCCAATCCGACACAGACATAGTTTCGTTCTACACCCTTACCAGCCATGAGGAATCATATTCTCGTTAATTTTCGTTATCGTCGCTAAATATGACAACAGGCTAGTGGTTCCAAAGCTCGCGATATGGGCTACGGGCGATGGGAATCTTCAAGTTGCCGGCGCTTAGATTTCACTTGAGGTCGTCATATGATATGACATCACTTGCGCTTCTCATGGTTACCAACTTCAAGTCTTCTCATCGACTGTTCTGAGCCCAGAGAACCATGGCATCTGCATCGGCTCTCATCCAATTTTTTCCTGTCGTCCCTCCGAGTTGACATGTATCGTAATGATTACATAATATCGGAGGGGGGCCACCTGCTTGTCGGTCACGGTGTGAGGGAATGATACAAAGACCCACGTCGCTAGGTGTTACAGCTAATTCATTATCAATAGACCAGATTCCGCCTCGCTCCCCTTTTGATATTTATTTAGTTGTGGAGCAGTGGCGCAGGCGACCAAACAAACCCATAGTAGTAGATTGGGACGTGTGGTTGAAAATTGGTATGCCAGATGTCGTAGTCATCGCGTCAAGCTGTCGTTGAACTCAACAATAACTACATCTCCTCTTTTCACTATGGCCAGAAGCAATCGTCGACACATTCCAAGAGAGGGAATGCATCATCGTTTATCGTTCCATTCCCATAAAATTGAGAAGTACGGTGAGGGAGGTGGCGGTCGATATCGACTGCCCTCGCCAGATTTGGGTATCATGTTTGTTTGTACGCTCCACAACTAAACAAATATCAAAAGGGGAGCGCGGCGGAATCTGGTCTATCGATAATGAATTAGCTGTAGAAGGCAAAACACATAGATCATTAGACTGTAAATCCATACTACAAATTAAATCCAACTCTATCAAGCTGAGGCCTATATCCATGCGCTTGTACCGTACAAACCCAACTGCACAATCTTTTTGAGTACGGCGTCATGGCATTCGAGCGCAGCGAGGACGTCAGTCACTTCAAACTATCCTAGCGATCAGGTCACGGAGACGCACCACAAAATCTGGAACCACCGAACTTTCATTTGCTCTTAACTCAAAGCCGACCGGCTCTGCTGCGGTCAACCTTGATTGTAGGTCAATTCACGTCTTATCGCTAATCATGCTACGCTGAAAGCTGGTCCTCAAGAAAGTGTATCTGGTGACTCTACGACTACCATCTGTGTCCGAGTAGCACACTTCCACTAACATTTAGAAACAGCGATATCCGGTTGTAAATTAGGACAGTGATTCTCGTTCCTCATTTGTCGAGCATTCCCCTTGGCAAACGAGGAGTCAACAGCTCCTCTTTTCTTCAAACGAGCACTCCTATCTCACTCACTTTGACTATGGAAGGGTTGATGGAGTCCACGAATACCACGTTTCACCCTCAAGCGAGCCTCAGGCTTCATTTCACACCGCTTCGCGTAATACGTAGGTCATTTGCATGATAAACGGTAGGTTTCCTACAGAAAAATTGATTCCCCTACATTAGCATGCCCCATGAATTTGAAGTTGAGTCAGGGAGGAGAGGGAAGATAAATGTCACTCCTAGGGGGAATGCGCTCGCGGCGAACCAAAATATCCCAGACTGATCCTGCCCGTAGTTGGTGTTGTGGAACATACCCGTTGGCCTGTCCCTCATACAGTTCAAAGTCTCCGGACCAGTCAGAAACTCTCTCGTTCGACGGTTTGTATGGGCATATAAACATGAATACAAGAGCGATATCCCACGTGTTCAGCCGATCAAAAATCACACATCCCAGGGTCCTCGTCAACCATCCGCTCAAACCTGAAACTCCTCTTCCCGAAACTCTGGCACGCCATGAGACTTTATGAATTCGAGCCACGCATGAAGTTTGGCCTTGTCACGCTCGATTTCTTTTAGAAAGCCATTGACATGGAGGTTGGAACTGCTTCCGACTACTGAAAACCCTGTATTAACTGATGAACAGGAAATCTGGTACCGCCCAGTTATCTTTGGGATCGAGTTGATCTTAGATTCAAAAGATGAGTAGAGAGCCCTAGGTGCAGTTTAGCGGCACGTACATCGGAGCTTGGGGGTATTCTTTTTCACTTTGGGCGGTAAATTCCACCTCCACTTGTCGTACACCTGTACGAGGTTTTGCCACAAGATGGGGCAATGTCTCACATGGCGGGTGTTTCTTGAATGAGGTGTCGTTGCAGCAATCTAAGAAACGATAGATCCACTTTGCCCAATTCTCAGTTCACGATTTCGTTTATTTGTGGAATGTACGAGCAAGGCTATGCCAAATTCAGTGGGCTGCGTTTATACACAGTATCTTCAATGACGCACTTGCTCAGTAGTGGTTGAGATTCCCTAACTGAATTTGGCTTAGCTTGATTTGTACGGCACTGCACAGCTAAACAAACTGTGGACGAAGATTTCGATGAAGTGTGTCTATCGTTTCTTAGTTTGCTGCAAATGGGTGCTCATTTTTAATTCAAGAAACGTGGTCGGCTCTGACCTATATCTAGCGTTCAAAAAGGCGTGGATTGACTTTGGAGCTAGCCAATCCTCTCATTCTTTGAAATCAAGGGTCCAGACAACCTTTCAGTTGCCATCACCTACCATCTCGGCGCCACATCCCAGGATTCGAGTGTGGGTGACGCGCTCAAAGGCCCCCGCGAAGTTCGTCGAACGATGATATCGTATATCTATATCCAAAAATAAACTGGTGTATGTCGGTGCTATTCATACATTGGTGTGCATCTATTTTTATCGAGGGAAAGGGCTGTCAACTCGATACCTCGAAGTATGAGCGCAATATGCGTTCTCGTTCTATTTAAAACCCGTTTCCCCATGGTGGGTTATGCTCCGCAGCTAGTTGGGCGCTGAGACGTAAACGGCGAGTGTCAACGCTCGTCGTTTGTCCCCATTTTTCTCGCCTTCACGTTATCAGCCGGAGTCTTCAGATTCTTTTTGATCTCTGACCGAGGGAAATCGAAACACACTTCGGACATTCCAGCTGTGTAAGTCTCTTCGACGATGATCAATTGCCAACCCTGGCCTGAGGAAACGCATGTGTCAATTGATTTGCCTTGCATACTCAATTGGCGGTTTCGCTGATTGCCAGTCGCATCTTTGTCGACGACTGAATGGGACTGTTGGAATGTATACATTCCACACCCTTCGTTCCTCAACCACAGCTTACACAATCACCGTACGTGTCAAGCTCGGCCTGCTTGATCACGTTTTGGTTCCCAATTTAAACTGACCCTCTTCCACGACTCAACTGGGCATTAGTTTCGTTCTGGAACTGATGTATACAAAAGGATCGGTGCTGTGAACTGTATTTGTTGCATGATCACATCGTGTTAAGCCCTCCAACATTGGCGATAACTCAGCCTGGGGTGCTTGACAAACGCCAAAATTCGGGGTTCTTCCATTTATAGGTTGTACCCCATGCTGTGGGTAGAGTATAATCCCGCGACGTTGTCGGCTCTAGAGAAATAAATGGAACGCCCGCTGACTTGGTAGTCTGAGTACGAGCACGTTCACTCCGGGCTAATTGTGCACGATCAGAGCTTTGGCCTGATTACAGATGGACTGCTTGATTAAGTTCGAATTTCGTCATAGAGCACCCATTCAAATACAAGCTTCAAATAGATAGCCCTCTATCTACATCATTCCAGGTCTTCATCTCTCCAGTAAAGCACTGCACCTCTGCATCGCCCTCCCACTCAGGAAGTAAGGTAGCCAGCTTCGTACCGATCATATATATCCGTTCTCACTAGAACGGATACGGTGTTTGCTTCAAATCCCCAGACTCTTCCTCAGCGATGTCTGAGGTGCGACCTTTGTTTCCAACAGACGCTGAAGCTCGAGCTCCCTCGCCTGCAGGTAGGTGACCTTGGCTTTATTACGACTAGTGACTCACATTCAGGCTCAGTGGCACGTCCCACGGATTTCATGAAGCAGGTCCGAGCCGAATCAATTTACCAGAATGCTTCAGTTGTGGTGAGTTGTGATGGTGTTGCACAGGTCCCTGGAGAGTGTTAATTGCTCACTGCTTCTGCTCACTAGTCGGGGCTTGCTGCTGCTGTCGCCGCCCAGTTACATTCCTTCTTCCATGACAGTAATAACTATCCTCGGACAAATCCAAGCGCCGACTGCAACAGCCTTAACAGCAACTGTGCTCAGTCATTCTACATCGCATTTTCATGTTATTTTGCATTGGTCTTTAACATGGTGGCTGCTGTAAACGCATTCATTGTCATGGACTGGCGAAGGCAGACAGATGAAGGAATTTCTGGGGCTGGCATCACTGGCAGCTTGAGACAGAGGTTTTTGGAGAAGTTTCTTCCAATTGCCCACATCATGTGTATGGTAAAACTTTCCTTAGATTACAGAAAGTGTGCTGACCGTGTTTGCATCTCAGGGTTTGTTTCTTTTTATGCTGGACTCATCTTTATCATTGCTCCCCTTACCGCATACGTGCTAGCTGAGGGAATACCCTTCATTAAAGCGTTATTTGTGGCTTATACTGTCATCTTCTTCCTTCTATTCCTCATTCACATCTTTACAGAGTTAGCTCGTTTATCTTATGCTCTTTTCTGGGTGCTGTCTCAGAAGAGCTAAAATATGAGACACACATGGCTGACCAATGTAAGCTACTATGTACTAGTTAGACAACAACCACCATGAACCCACCCACACATTGCTCCTCATGTGTTTCTCTCCTATAATCAATACTCTGAGACACTGAGTTGATTGGTGAGACTTTCATTCCAAATGGCCTGATTGCACCCACCAATGTAGCGACTACCACTGTCTCTCAACTATCTGGGCCAGCCAGAGCTTGCCAGTCCCCCAACACTTGAATTAGGATTGCACTCCTTTTCCAAGCTGAGCACAGGACATGAAGAAGATGACCCCATAGCCCCTTCATCATCCTCTTTATGTGGTCATTCAGGGTCTCTATACTACAGCTTGTATGTTGTTGTTATGAGGTGTAATACACTGGAAAAGGGGTCTTTTTTCTCTGCACTGAACATTCAGTTGGCAGAATGACAATGTCCCATAGTAGCACCATATTTGAGGGTCTAATGCATCCCTGGTTCAGATTCAGAGTCTCATCACTGTGGAACTGCAACATGGGGGAGCCCAAACCACCTTCTATTTGATGTAGAGTGCTGTCAGCTTCATTTGTGTCATATGACCCAGTTCACTATCCAGACTTTGCCTTGTATCTCTAACACCTCTGGTGATAGAATATTGAATTGGGTGTTGATCATTCAATGACCTTCATCTTGAGCATTACAAGGTCATTTTTTTATCTTGGCAATCTGTATTGACAGAGTGATCATGCATCTGCCTTGTTGTTTGCTGCCCAATGGGCACCTCCAGCAATAGAATATTGCTCTTAAATGGGCATCAATAGCTGCTCCAATCTAGTATCTATGGTTCTCTGTGCAAGAAGCCATACCTCATTTCAAAGTGCATGCCCCTCAAGTTATGAACTCATTCCAGAACAACAGTGAATGGGAAGGTCCTTATTCTAGAGCTTGGAGAGATGTGGAAACTGGCCATTCTGCAATGGGAGCGTTTGCCATGACATACCATCCTGGGCAGCAGTGCTGGTCTGATTGCTTCTACAAACTTATGAAAACAGTTTCTTCTAACAACAGTAAAGCATATATGATATATCTCTCAGGTCCTGTCATCCCTGTCCTCATCAACAAGCCCAAATCATCCTTGGGTACCAAAGCTATCACCATCAATGTGATCCTTAACTTGATTTTGCTTGCTGCCACCCACTTACTCATCATCACCCTTCCTGCTGCAGGGAAAGTGGACCTCATTGCATAGGCACTACCTAAAATTGACATGCATATTGCTCAATATCAATATCTGGGAGAGTTGGTGCTGCAAAGTGCCCAGGGGCAAAACCTGTGCTTTCTGTGTATGCATCATTCTCACAAAATATCTACAGATGTGTCAACATGGGTTTTTCAATTATAAATCTTCCAGTTGCTCCACTTCTCCTCTTCCTCCTCCTTATGGTTTGTTCATTTATCCCTCAGCTTGGTGTCTTTTGCTTGTCAAGATACATAGATTGGTAATCACACCTTTGACCCAACAGCCTCTTCCAAAGATGCCACTGGTTCCACTTGGTAGCAAGCTCCACCACATACACAGATCTCATTGCATTAGACCCAAGGTCTTGGTCACAAGCCTGTCTTGCTCATACAACTCAACCTACATGACTTCATGCCTTAAAGTCCATACATTGGTACTTTGGACAGACAGCGTTCAATGGTAAGGGTATGTTGCCTATACTCACCTATCTTCCTTGCTAACCAGCTTTGTTTTTAGCCAACTTGTTGCTTGTCTCTCAAGCCAGGTTTCTAGGATACTTGGTAAGAATTCTTGATTAGCTTCCTCTCATTTCCTTGATACAAAGATACACAAAAATCCCATTAAATAGTCTTTTCTTCTAACATTGTTTGTATTATTACAATTACCAAATGGACAAAGCATGTTTACCTTGGGAGAATTTGGTAGTGCTATAAGCAAATGGAATCCAAGCACAAGAAGTGCATGCTCAAACTCTTTCAGCTACAATGGATTAGCTCCACTTTAGCACCTATTGCACTTCTCAAGCCCTTAAGAACCTTCTCTTCTTTTCTCTATATTTCCAAACCATTCCTGTCAAAGATAGGTCAGCTGAAAGTGGGGATAGACAGCAAGAACAGCTAAGGGATACAATGTAAGGCCTCAGATGAAAGAAAGGATCTGAGGGGTGGCAGACACGGAATGTGAGACTAAATGCTGGCATCCGATCTAAAACTGACTAAGTAATTAAAAATAGACTAAAAATAGGAGAACCATCAATGAGAGCATCAACTGAAAGAATAGACCATATAATGCAATAAGAATAAGGAAAAATAAGAAACCTTAACAATTCCTTAATGATCCACTACCTTCTATACATTACTTGGACCCTCTCTCACATTCTCACAGATTCCACACTCATAGTAGTTTAGAGGTATATAAAGGCTTTGTAATAGGTAGCATGAAATGGATCTTACTTGCTTACTCTCACTGCTCTTCCTGTACATCTGGCACTGCCACACACTGCCTGACACTTGAAGTCCTATCAACACATAACACTCATAAGAAATTCTGCAAGCCTCACTGAAGTAACTAAGTAACTGCTCCATCTCAAAGTTCAAGTGACCACAATAAGAACTGAGTAATTAATCCTAAGAAACTCTGTGTGTATTCAATAGAATACACCAATGACAACAATCCGTCAACAGATCATTACAGGGTAGAACCAAAAGTAAAGTGGCTGTGGAGCATGGACAGTTGATGACTTGAAGCTTGAGTCTGCAGTTGTTGGAATCAACTTCCATCCACCCCACTCACCTCACATCTCAAACGATTCCTATCACATGAGCTGTGTGTATTGGAGGTAATTCTCACCAGAGCTAACACATAGATAGTCTTGTTTCTTCATTATATTTTCAGAATACAAATTGCTAGACTCCTCATGGCACATTTTGACAATTCCAATTGGACACCTGTCTCATTTGTTGGAAGACTTTGACTTTGAACAAAAGGCTGCTCAGTCCCAAGTGCTTCCCCACCCACCCCATGGTATTAGTGTCAAGGTAGCATTTAATTTACCTTCTGCTTACTTCTCTTGGTATCAAAGAAGCCAAAGGGGTACCTGCAGTCAGTGATTGAAGCAAGTTAAGGGTTCAAACAAGGAAGTGTGGGTGGAGATATGACAGAGGGTGACAATCAATTTGCATTATCTGCTTGTGTTCCCTGTTTTTGCCCTCTGTTCATCTCTCTTTCTCAATCCACTCTCATTGAGTGGTCTAAGCAAAAGAACACAGCTCGTTGTGCAATAGGAGCCTTCAGGACTTTCATGAGAATTTATTCAGCTATTCACCCCTCCTTATGGTCCATGACAAGTGTAAACAACAACCTGGGCTGTTCTGGCCTCTTAATACCTTTTTCAGCTGCTTCTTCATAGGAGCTGGGCCTCATCAAACCTTGACACTCCACAATGCACATCACCACAGGGCTATGTTTAGCATGAGGATGTCTTGAGCAAGGTTGCACAGCTTCTGATCATTCTCCTTGGGAGTTTTCTGAATTTAACACTTGGTTGGCAATGAAGATCAAGATGATCATGAATTTACCTCATTGTATCGTGCCCAATGCACAACTCCAGTAATATAATACTGAGATGAGCATCAACTGGGGTTCATTTTGTGTGTTACAAGGTCACTACATTACTTAATATCTTGACACTATGTATTGACACAGTGATCATGTGTTGGCCTTGTTGCATTTTGATCACCCAATGCACAGCTCCAACAGTGACACCCCACCCAAAATACAATGTTCCTGGGTGATCCATTGGGTGGCATTGTAGCAGGTCAGTTTCTATGTGTCCAGGGTAACAAAGGGCAGACAAAAGAAGTTGGAAACATAAAAACCAACCTGCCATGGTTCCCCACCAATGTCACACCTTGAAACATCAAATTTTGGGTGGGATGTGATAGACCTGTGGCAGGCCCCCAATGAGGTAGTTTCCTCCTCCAGATCAATGGCCCCATAGAACAGCACTATGACAGTGATTGAATAATGAAATGGGCATCAAAACTCACTGGACTTCATGCACATTACAAGGCTACCACAGTCCTGGTTATCTTGACAATGCATATTGATGCAGAGACTGTTTGCCTCATGTTTTAATTCCCCAATGCAACCCTCCATTTATAGAGCCCTGCTCTTAAACGGGTGTCAATTGTCAGCTCTAGAATTAGTTGGTCCACCATTCATGCAGCTCCAGTTTCAACTTTGTCCCAGAACAATGTCAAAAGGGAGGATCCTACAGTCCTGGGAAACCATGCTGGTCATGCTTCCACAAGTAAAGCAAATAGTTACTTCTGACCACATCAAAGCATATATGTACCATTCTCTAGTCACTGTTACCCAGATTCTCCCTGAAAAGTTCAAATCACCCTATTACCCATCACCACTGATGTGGCACCTCAACCTGGCCTTGATCATGGCTAGCTACATGCCCCTCATAATCCTTCCCACTGTGGGCTGTTTCCCATAAGGCACTGCTCTTACCTGTGACCAAATGGCTTACCATTGTCATCTATGAATCATGATGCCCTCCACCCTTGACCTCATCCCCCTAAGACAGCTCATCCCACTCCATAGGCACTCTTCTTGCAGTTGATGTTCCGATAGCTGAACCTGATGGTGGCCCCATGGCCTGCCATTGTTATCTGGTCAAAACAACTTTGACTCCAACCTTCTTCCTCATTGCCCACAGGGAGCCCACCCAGATCTGTAGGCACTGTTTCTGCAGCTCATTCTCCGGTGGCTCATCCTGATGTACTTGTAGCAACATCTTCTGCCCAAACTTCCAATTCTAAATTTGAAGAATGCGGAGAAGAGAAGAAGCTTGCCTCCCTGTATGTTCCTTTGTGGTTTGTGCATATAACAATATTTGTGCTGAAATCATCCTAGCCTTGCTTTGCTTGACTAATATTGAACCTATAATAGATATCTTGGACTATGCCAAGTTGACTGATCCTGAAGTGCAGAAGGGAAGCACTGTTGTTACCACTATCTATTACTCAGGCACATTTGTTTCTATGTATCTATTGATTTCATAGGTCCTTCATTTTTGGATATTTCAATTGCTTCAGCTCACTACCTTCCTTCTCCTGCTTAATCATTTTTCTTGGTCTCTGCCTGCTTTCTCAAGATGCATCTGCTTTATTAGTTAGTGCTCGCTGACATGCCGAAACCATGGATCTCCAAGACTCCGATAGTGGGGTGGCGAAGTGTCTGGCCCCCGAGTCCTCGGGTGGTTATAGAATATTCACCGGCCTTTTCTGATTCACGTCCTGACCAACTTGTTCCAGCTACCCTTCATGCAGGCGTGACCTCTCTGAATGCTCCATCCTGATGCTGTTCGGATCACGTCATTATCCGTTGATCTCTTTGTTGATCAGGTGAGTGGGCTATATTTCATCGTTCCTTATTTACCCTCCGGATGCACCTCGATTGGCAAACGAGTAGCTTCCAGCTTTGAGACACCATTTGGTTGAGCTCAAGGGCCAAGGAGTAACGCAGCTTTCAGTACGTCAACCCCAACTCAGCCTGAGTACTTGTCAGAGCTGGCGTGAATATACAATTACACGATAACGAGGAATACATAGAGGTCACTGAATTCTCGACTTGTAAGGGTGGTGCTAGTATCCGAGGCGCCATTTGCAAGCTTGGACAAAGAGCAGGTTGAGGGTACATAATCATGCTCAAGTCCGATCTGACGGTGAAGCTTAGAAGTTTGCCCAGGCGAGTATGTTAGTAGAGCTACTCGGGGTCTCAAATAAGCTGCCACTTTCGACTATGAGTGCTGGCTCTTTTGGGACTTGAGAAAGATAGTGGCAAAGAACACAATGAAGGCTGTCGACAGCTTCAGGTTCAGCAGATTACATCGAGGCGTGACTGGGATTGTACGGTGCCATCGATTGATCCATAAGCGAGTCATACACGCCGAATCCAATGTCTTGGTCTTCGACCTGTCCAGAGGTCGGCGGTTAGGTTCAAGAATTCGAGAACAAGGCGATCGTCGGTCTGCGATCAGCTCAACTTTGTCTGTGCCGTGCGGCCGAGTTCGGACCTTTCGGTCCCGACAATGACCGAGAATCGGCACGCTCATGCTCTCGCCGCTGCCTCTACTCATGCTGTTCGATTAGCTCGTTTCCGTTCACTCGGCCTCCTGGTCACTACATGTTGTGATAGCTACTTGATACGTGGCAAAACCAAGCTCTCAGCCACACAAACGATTGTTTGAGTCAGGGATCCGGAAGCCCTTCACTGACGGATTTGAGTCGGTTGCTATATGCGCTAGGATCGAGTGCGGCGCCATACCCGAGGAAGTAAGACCGTCCTGCCAATGTCCCTTCGCACCATTCATCCGTGTCCCCCCNATCCCCGGTTCGGGCGACCAACATGTTCCACAGTCGTCCTGCTTGTTTTCAACCGCTTACGTGCGGCCTCATCGCTCCTGCCCCACTGTCGCCCTCTGCTGCGCCCTAGGACAGAACCCACTTGATATAGCTGGGCGTATTTGTATTTGAATCTAGGTGCGTTGCCCTCCCTCTGTCAATCAGCTACCTCAATCTAATTGACATTGTGTGATGCAGCAATTTGTAGTTCATCATCGTAAGCCCTCAGCGTCGCGCTGGTGTTTGTATTCCGAGTTTACCTTCCCTGAACCTACAGTCGCGGTAAAGTGCGGAGCTGAAGTGCTACTAAGTCACCAGTGGCAGGACTTGTCAGCTTTGTTAGAATCAAACCCCCCAGGTAAGCAGCAACCATAGTTTCGTCCACTGAACCGACATCAGGCGAATCATTCGATGACCCAGATGCTGCCTTATCCCATTCTCCAGTTCTACAATACAATTTCTACGCGTGTTTACCAGTTAAATATCATCCGCAGGATACGTAGGTATAGTATACTATCGCTCCGACCCCATGCTCCTTCGCCTTGTCTGCTCATCTTCTCCCTTTCGTCCCTGCCCTCTTCACTGAGGCCATTTGCCGTCCACGAGCCCCATCTCGAGTCCCCAGCTAATCACAAATACTCCCACACCCGCACACCTCGTCGCTCCTCTGTCGGGCACTACGCCCGTATCCACTGTATCATCCTTCGCCTCATCAACCGGATACCTCGTTCCAATTTGAGTAGGAACGAGGCTGTATGTGTCCATGTATTGACATACGGCTTCACCTCCTATCACCCTCCCCAGCTACCTTTTCGGTCACTACTGTGGTTGGGAATCCAAGGTTTACTTGTAGAAATGAATATGTTTGTGAGCTGCTGGTTGCGATTGAGTCCTACGCGAGGGTCCACCGCTGTCGCCATCTGATATTCTGTGGTCGCTGGGATGTTGCCCCCCTCCGACTCACTTTCGGCAAACATATCATCCTCACAGCTAATTAAGAAGCGATAGAGCCATTTGGCTCAAATACATCTTTGATTTTTCGTTTAGCTATGCAGCCTGTATAAACAAAGCTATACCAGATACGTCCAATGCACCCTCTCCGTTGTTCGTTTGCATTCTATGTTGATTTTTGGTGGTCTCGCCCTGCTTCGTTGGACAATAGTCATGTATCTCAGATTTAATCGACGGTATAGACTTGTTTGTACAAGCTCCATGGATGAACAAAAACCATAAGCTGTATTTTAAGCCAACTGGCTCTATCGTTTCTTCGTTAGCTGTATCATCACGGACGAATCAGTACGAAATATGAAGTCAGAGCCTCGACCCACTTAACTATGACGTTGGCCAAGCCTACCCAATCCAGTCGCCAAGCCAAAGAAGAGCCAATGTTCAACAGGTTCCCACTCCAAAGATCTTTTCAGTGGCGCTGTCTCCCCTTCCAAAAAGGTTCTTCCCATACACTCCATTACCAACCCTTTCGCCGGGCGCTCAGAAGTCCACCATATACGTCCATGAAGACGCTTCTCAACCCCTTTGCTTTCAAATCAGTCGACATAAAACACCATCGAGAACAGTTGAACGCCGGGAAGGTGAGTAAGAGTGTGGCTTCTTTTGTAGATCGCTGATCAAGTCTGGGAAATTTCAAGTACCAAGTCTTCGCCGTTCAAGTTGGATGGACATCGATAGGCCAGTGGCTCCACTATTTAATGGGCTCGCGGTATAGGTATAATCGTTGAGAAAGAATAACATGTCTTCCTCGCCTCTCGTCTGGCTAATCACAGGAACCTCGTGCGCCTGCTTCACCACTCGACCCTTATAGTACGACATTTGCTAAAAGTATATTTGTAGGTCTGGTATCGGCCGCGATCTAGCCCTTGCTGCCTTATCTCGCGGCGATAAAGTCATCGCTACAGCGAGGGGCCGGACCGTGTCCAAACTCGAAGACCTCAAGAATGCTGGTGCAGCGACTCTAGAGCTTGACGTCACTTCCCCGCTCGAGAAGCTGCATCAAGTTGCGAAAGAAGCTGTGGGTATCTATGGGAGAGTGGATGTGCTTGTGAACAATGCTGGTAAGTTTCCTCCTGCGCTGTGTGAGTGCATGTTGCTGATATCCAAGCTAGGAAATATGCTTGTTGGTGCGTTAGAAGAGACGACGTAAGTAAAGTCTGTAACTTGAAGGTTCTGATCTGAGTGTCGCTTTGTTAGGCCTGAGGAAACTCTTAACCAGTTCAAGTTAGTTCTTCACTATCTCCTTATGGAGTATGACCCTAAACCATCCATAGTACGAATGTCTTCGGGGCCTTGAATGTCGCTCGAGCCTTCCTTCCCTATATGCGGGAGAAGAAAAGTGGGATTATCATGTGGATGGGTTCTATTGTCGCATGGGAGTGAGTACAGGATCAACGCATTTTGACAAGGCATTTTCCTCAATGCTTATATCACTGGAAGGTCGTTCCCTTACGGTGGCTTATACTCGGCAACTAAATGGGCACTCAGAGGTACACAGCAAACGGCTTTCGCGTCCCTTCACGGAACTTTGCTAAATCGATTAATCAATAGGGATATCCGAGACTCTGAACGATGAAATCTCGCCTCTTGGTTTGAGGAGTGTGTGCCTAGATTTTGGGTACTTCAGGACAGCCTTCCTTGGCGATACCCAGCGAGGACCTCCCGTTTCTCGCATTCCGGACTATCAACCATTGACTGATATTGTCGAAGCACGTTTCCAAGGTGGGTTCTCATGATGGTCGTCTGTCCACAGCGGTCTACGGACGCTGAGCGTCACTATTTGCAGCCTACAACGGGAAACAACCTGGTAACCCTGCAGTCGGTGTTAAGCTTCTGGTTGATCTCGCCCATGGAACCGGACTTTTCGAAGGCAAAGCCTCCCCTGCCAGTATCAACCTTGGGTCGGACTCGTATTCTGCGGCAAAGAAGGCTTCGGAGAACGCCCTCTCCCGTCTCGAAGAATGGAAAGCTGTTTCATATAGCACGGATTTCGAGAAATGACAGCAAACTCCGCATCGCTCCCAGTATACTGTAACTTTGTACTTGTTGTCCCATCTATGTCCTCTAGTATCTTAAAATATAGGTCGCCGACCAGTTTTCTTCTTTTTNAATTTTTGGCGGCTTTCTCGTCGACCAGTTCTTTATTTTCCCTTTTTGCGTTCATATTTCATTTTTCGTAAAGGAACCGCACCTGGTCACAATCAGAAAAAGCCGCTTTTCACTCCTACTCGGCCAACCATTTTGTAACGTCTTTTTTACTTTTGCATTGACCTCTGTACGCATTCGTCGTGATCGCGCACAGAATGTCCCCTAGCACCTCAAAGGCTGCAGCTAACATTTCAGTGTACCTCAATTATGGGTATGAGAGAGGAGGCCCAAGTTGCAAGCTATCATGAGTCAAACAAAGAGCTCATATACTAATATAACACTAGCTACATGGTGTCCTTAAGCCCGTGTCTCCAAACCAGACTTTTGATTTTTCGTATTCATAGGGAATCAACGTTCCAGAGACAAGCTCCCTTGTCCCCTAGTATCGATAAAGATACGCCCTCGATCAGTTTATAGCCGTTTATTCCTTGGCGGCTCTCTCTTTGACCAGTTTTTTCTAAGCATTTTCTTTCTGCATTCCTGCAGAGTTGACCACCGATTCAGAGTATATTTTATTTGCTTTGACCTACAGGTGCGTCACTGATCCTCTGTTTTTTGCTGTCTCTTGCGGCATTGTCTCCAAGAGATGGATACGAGGCACAGATACTTTGGTATGCACACCTAAGCTCGAGCTTTAGAGCGCCCTGCGAAAATACGCCTAGGAGAAAATAACCACGGCTATTTTGCATATCTCATGTCAACCGTTGGGGGTACATTGGGACAGTGCTGCATGTGGTTGGAGATCACTACAACAGCGAAAAGCTAAGGATCTGTACGTCCACAAGCATACAAATTTCAAGAAGAACTTGATGAATTGACAATAGACTTCACAGGTTAACGTTTCACAAGTATGACTTGGATATCCGTAACGATATATCCTCAATCTGTTTACTTCAGTTTACGTCATGGCACCTCTCGCTTCGACTGATCTTTTCAAGTTTGCTCCTTCTTTATTCGTCAAGGTTGATCTCTGTTCTTGCTTTGACTATAGCTGATATTACATGGTCATGCGCAACAAGTCTTCAATATATCAGCTGCTTTTGCAACGGTAGTTCCTTGTTTTCTGAGAAAAGAGCCTAGAACGACACCATGGCTTGACCCTATATTTCCGGAGACGATCGAGCTAAAGGTTCTACCGGCTTGAGTCGAGGCAGAGAATACGTCTAGGGTGCTAAGATATATTTATGCACCCCCGATGGATGCGACTAACGGATTATTTCGTGCAGATGAGGTCCCAATTGCAAGCGCAGCTTGAATGGCCTGACGGGGTCCGACTCTATGATTAGTTCGTACCAATGGTTTGCAGTCTCAATCACATACGAAGATATGTCCTTCAAAAACTCTCAAGTAGACCATATTCCAACGTGTAAGTATCTGAACCCCTAATAATGCAGCGTAAATATGGAGCCGGAAGTCATATGTAATAGCTATTGCAAACAGACCCAAATTGACCTTGCGCTCGGTGGTAATATTACTGGAGGAGACTACCATTTCAAATTTCAATCCCAGGATCTGGCGACACATGAGCTCTCAAGGGAACCGTAGTCGCGGAAACGACCCGACAGCAAACCTGCTGCTCCTCGAATATAATGGACGCCAAACGGTTATTCCTCGTCCACAGGTGTACCAGGTAGGCCTGATTTTCGACAATTTGATCATTGAGTGCTCAGACATTCTGTCTAGGATTTGCGACACTCCCTACGTCGCTACCTCCCTGATATTCCGGATGGCCACGACGACTTCTCCCTCGAGACTAAAGAGCTTGCGATGTCTCCCGGAAAATGGGTCATCATCTCAAAAGACGTATTTGAGACTGTGGTCCCGCTCGTCCAAACAGTCAAGGTTGTATCATGGGCTCGTAGCCAGCCTGGTGGACAAGGTGCTACCTCTCAAATGCCCTCTCAAACGCCTCAGAATGTCTCCAAGCATAAACGAAGCCGCAAAGACTTCGACTCCGACCCCTATCACGTCCGTGTTCAAACGACGACTGGTAGGACCATCCGCGTTTTATGCTCGCCTTCTGATACCATCGCCAACTTCAAGGCAATGATTCAAGACCAAGAGGGCATGCCACCAGACCAGCAAAGGCTCCTGTACAATGGGCAGGGGCTAGACGAGAATTATACGTTGAACGACTATGATGTTCAGACGGGTGCGACGTTCCACATCGTCCTCAGGCTCATAGGAGGTAAACCAGTTATCTACCTCTATCCGCCTACTGCCACCCGTGTCTCCACAAAGCTGTCGCTTGTTCCTGAGTGGGAGTTTTCAGCTATCTACGCCGTCGTTCCAGCAAAAACTAAGCCTCAGGGTCAGGAACTCGAATGGATAGTGGACGCCTCGCCTAATGGTACTTTGAAAGAGGTCAATACAGGTCTCGAGGTCTCATTTTTGTACTGGGAAGCAGAGTGAGTCTCCTTTAAGTTCTGGAGCATGACCGTCAGGCTAACCTCCCTTAAGGACAAATCCGCACAATTTGTTGTCCCCATCTGCCTCGCTTTTGCTCACTACCACTGAGACTGTCACCGAAATCTTCATCCCAAACCGTGCCACTATAGATACCACAAACTCCGTTTTGCTCGAAGTAGGGAAGGTCACCCCATAGATTGACAGTTCGTTGAAGTCCCTCGGTCTTCACGTCGAGGCGCGAACATCGTTTATCACGTATGTACTTGATATTGGCATTCTTCGCTATCTACTAACGGAAACCGTGAACGAAACCACCCTAGATACTGGCTTCCTTCGATTCACAAGCACAAGTATGTGGCCCTCCGGTTCCTTCCACAGTCTGCCTACGAACGAGCCGCACCGCTTCGTCTTGAGCCGGTACCAGATGTTGTCACTCGCGTTTTCATGCTCTTCCGAGGTGTTCACGAGGACCATCTTGGGCTCTGAGATGAGGCGAGTGAGAGGAAGAACAATCCTGTCGAGCTTTGGAAGGATGTGGTTGGTGTCAACACGGATAGGCTTCAGGATGCGAGCTTGTTTAGAGTGGTTGAATGGGGTGGCATGGAAGTTCGGTAAATTATGGCGAGCAGTGTGGTCTACACTAGCAATCGCACAATCCGATCATACCTCCATGTGTTAGCCATCCTTTCTAACATGCTTCAACCTCGCAAGGTGTTTTATATATCCTTAAGACGGTCATCATTTAGAACGGTGCGAGTGGAGATTTACCACTTGGTTTGGGAGGTGCAACCTCCACTATTTGAGGGAAGTTTGTCAGTCATTCGAGCCATATTAGTTGGATTTGCCAGGTGATGGTATCACTGACTAGTCGCCCAAGAACTTGTTCCTACGGCGCCACCACGATCTCAGAGGGCGTACGCGAGCCATTAAACATTTAGCAACTGAGCTCAGCCGTATGCGCGAAACAAACCCCAATCCGAAGGTGATGAGGGAAACGAGAAATCCCAGCGAGCCATTCGAGGCTCTGGAAAGGGGTTGGTGCAGGGCAGGAAGTAAGAGGAGTTTCTCGAAGATCGGGTCTGACTTCCTTTGCATAGAATAGGAGTCGTCGCGCAGTGGGTCATTGGAGAGATTCATCTTAGTACAAGGATTATGATTTATCCGATTGCCCCTCTCCGTCCTTTGCTACAGCACCTTCGATTGTCCGCAACGAATCGGAGGTTGATGATGGTGAAGAAGCATCGAGCCACGCTGGCAACTTGAAACTTGTTGGTTCACCCTCTTCCTCACGGTCCTGAGACTTAGCCATTTCGACTCGAGCTATCATCAGGATAAAAACAATGCCTAGAATTTGATGAGAGAGTGATCGAGGGACGAGGTGACTGGGAAGCTCACTGGCACTAGGTGCGAGGGTGGTCTGGAATATCACCATGGCACGATGCCTCACGCGGAAGAGCACAACCAGAATCAGCATTTGAAGGGTGTATATCATGGCACTCTCGATGATGATACGGATGATATAGATGAGAGTGATACCTGAATAGGCCCGAACGCCTGATTTAACGGACCGGTGATGTTGCTTCCAAACTTTAACTGCGATGAGCGCCGTCGTGAGCACGTTCTGTGCCAAGTGAAGAGGATAACACATGTCGAGAAAGAGCAATACAGTCGGACGTATCCGGCTCTCCTCTGGATGTAGGAACCAATACAGGTTGACGGTATTTGTACCTGAATGATGCCTTGGTCAACGTCGACGGACCGTGTATATGCTGCAACTTACCTACACTGAGAAGCAGAATAAGCGCCGGCACTAGGACGACTTTCCAACTCCTCTGCCACACGATGTAGCAACGATAAATCTGGAGCACGGAGTTAAGGATCATCAATATCACCGGAGTCTTCTTGTTAGCGTACCGCAAGTGAGTCGGCGATCCAAATAATGATGGACACCGTCATAACATGTGTGTAACGATCCCATCGTGTAAGGTCTTGCAGAACAGCTAACGAATTCTTTCCTTGGGAGATGGCCCCGGTGAAGGCATACAGATGTGCATGAGCAGTGGCAACTGGATTGGAAGATGGGATCAGAACCGTCATTGACGATGAGACGATGTCACGTGTACCCGCGTCAAGTGTGCTGAGCAGAAACATCAGGCAGATCCCGCCAAGGAAGACCTGTCAGCCCGTCAGTGTTGAACAAAGGATGAAGATGTCCTCGGGAGCTCACCCTGGAGCTGAAGGTACGCCGCCTCCAGCCACTCAATAAACCATTGAAAGAGTTGATACAGAGGCACCCATAGGCCCCTACAACGCCACAATATTTATAGACCTGATGAACGGTGCTTTCTTCGTCAAACCAAATTGACTCATGACACACCGGTAATGACAGTCTGTCATGGAAGCCAATTCAATCAGCGGGGAATTTAAGAAGCCACCACCAAATCATACTGACATCCAACCAAAACGCAGCCAATGCATATACCTCTTCTTCACCAACGCCGGGGCTTTGCTGGTTGATCAGGCTCGACGCCATGGTCGAAGGGAAGAAAGGAAGGAATTGTGGGAGCCATGATGGCTATCGTCAAAGCAAGTTATTATAAGAATGTCCGGAATTGGATTGGAAGGGTCGTCCATTCTCGCTACCACGGTAATGGTATATATTTGCTGAAACCTTCAGGTGATGGTTGTCCGGTGTCGGCAGCGGGGGGNAAGTTATAATTAGACTGATCTCACCGACGGTCCTCATGACCCGCGGTATTTAATGCTGTGGAAGTCTTACCAGAGAGCCACAGCTTCGAGGGATATCTCTTACCATTGTAGGTCATTCAAGGTGTCGGTAGAGACCGTGCATGGGCACGGCCCTGAAGATAGACGCCCACCCATGTCTCACACAAACGTTGATGTGACAGCTGTGATACCCCATCCCCGTTTAGACCCCGTAGCTTCCACAGCTTCCCGAAAGGTGGAGCACTACACACGCAGACCCATACCCATTACGCATAGTACCTTAATGACGACAGTTCATTCCATGAGAATAAACGATAGACTTGCAACTTAGACTTTTCCAGATTACTATGCGATGAGTTTTTGCCTTTGTTCAAGGGTGATAGTCTGCGTCGACCTCCATTCTGACGCTGCGCGGCCCAGCTTCACCGCCACCCGCGAGATCTTGCCTTGTCGGCGAACATCAGGACAAACTTCCAAAAGAATCATGGTCGGCAGGAACGAAGGCAGCGGAACCGAATTCACAAACGGAGCCGTCGGTAGGCTGCCTACTTAAGGTTTTGCCATCGCACAGTCAAATGCTGAGGAACCTGGCACCCTACAAACTGTCTTTGTTTCATTGATGTGCAGGACCAATGTTTATACACAGACGCCTGGATCCTGCCCGTCTATGTCATACGTCTCACACAAAGCCTAAGGGCCTATTCGGATACCCGAGTTGGGCCCAGTTGGGCTCGGTTGGGGCTGGTGCCTGGGTTAGGACTAACCCATCACCACGCCAGCTAGCCCATCACTGCGCCAAGTGCGACGAGTCACACGTCGGTCACACGTCAGTCTTGTAGTGATCACAACCTTAGATTATCATGATAATAGCATTTCTTTGTTGCTCTCTCATCTGGACACTCCACCTCGCCCGTAAATGGTCATTCATCGTCAAAACAACCTGTCAAGCGCACCTCCCTTGTCTCCTGGGCAAAGAAGGAAACAAAAACATAGGAATGCCGCTGCAATCATTGCAACTCTCACTGGAGTTGCAACGGTTTTGGACTATGCTCAAACCTATGTTTACAAGCGACCAAAGCACACGTCCATTTTAACGGGTGAAAAATGGGTTCAAGAGCTTCTCACCGGTAATGTTGCTCTCTATAATTTTGATCACACTCACAAATCTCTGTCAAGGTCACCCAGATCGTTTTCGGCGCCAAATGGGCATGCAACGATATGTTTTTCGTCAACTTGTACGAACCCTCCAGGAGAAAGCATGCTTCCTTCCCTCACGTTATGTTTCGTGTGAGGAGCAGCTTGCAATTTTCCTCCGGATGGCACGAACAGGGCTCTCAAATGATGAAATGCAAGAGCGCTTTCAGCGAAGTGGTGATACCATATCCAAGTATTTATCTTACAACTCTCAGATGAGAACCAAGAACTGACAAAACAATGGTCAGGGTCTTTCATCGTATTTTGAATATGCTGGTATCTCCTCCAGTGTACCAGGCTTTCATCAAGCTTCCATCACCTGACAGAATTCCTGAAGAAATTCAAAACGACACTCGGTTTTCTGGATTTTTCGATGATTGCCTAGGCGCATTGGATGGTTCTCACCTTGATGCGTTTGTTTCCGCAGAGGATCTTTCACGCTATCGTTCCAGGAAAGGTCGCATTTCTACAAATTTGCTGGCTGCATGTCAGTTCAATCTCTGCTTCTGCTACATTCTGTCAGGATG